>JAWPHD010014118.1:0-57500 GCA_037043455.1 Cyrtodaria siliqua
AAACTTGTCCAAGCTTTCATTGATATTAACAATCTGGTAAAGTTCTTAAAGATCGAATGAAAGATAAAGGCCCTATCGTCTTAACGAGTCAAAATATAGCATTTTTAACTAAATCAAGGGCCATAACTCCGTTGTTAATGGTCCGATCTAGCTAGTTTTCGAACTTGTCCAAGCTTTCATTTATATAATCAATCTGGTAAAGTTTGGTAAAGATTGGATGAAAGATGAGGCCCTGTCGTCTTAATGAGGCAAAATATAGCATTTTTAACTAAATCAAGGGCATCAACTCCGCTGTTAATGGTCCGTTCTAACTGGTTTTTGAACTTGTCCGAGCTTTCATTGATATTAACAATTTGTGCAAGTTTGCTAAAGATCAAATAATAATGAAGGTGCTAGAGTGTTCACAAGGCTTAATATGGAATTTTTCAGCAAAAACAAGGCCATAACTCCGGTGAAATTTATCCGATCCGGCTGGTTTCGAACTTGTCCGAGCTTTCATTGATTAAAGACACTGGCAAAGTTAAGTAAAGGTCCGATTAATATTGAAGGCGTTTAGAAGGCAGAAAATGGCTTTTTCAGAGAAAAAAAACAAGGGCCATAACTCTGGTGGTACTGACCCAATTTGGCTGATTTTCGAACTTGTCCAAGCTATCATTGGTATTAACAATCTGTGCAAGTTTGGTAACGATCAAATAATAAATGAAGGTGTTAGAGCGTTCATAAGGCAGAAAATAGCAATTTTCAGAAAAAAAACAAAGGCCATAACTCCGGCGTTACTGATCTGATTTGGCTGGTTTTCGAACTTGTCCGAGCTTTCATTGATATTAACAATCTGTGCAAGTTTGGTAAAGATCAAATAATAAATGAAGGTGCTAGAGTGTTCACATTTTTCAGCAAAACAAGGGCCATAACTCCGGTGAAATTTATCCGATCCGGCTGGTTTTCGAACTTGTCCGAGCTTTCATTGATATAAAGACACTGGCAAAGTTAAGTAAAGGTCCGATTAATATTGAAGGCCCTAGAGTGTTCAGAAGGCAGAAAATAGCATTTTTCAGAAAAAACAAGGGCCATAACTCCGGTGTTACTGATCCGATTTAGCTGTTTTTCGAACTTATTTGAGCTTTCATTGATATTAACAATCTGTGCAAGTTTGGTAAAGATCAAATAATAAATGAATGTGCTAGAGTGTTCACAAGGCAGAAAATGGCTTTTTCAGAAAAAAACAAGGGCCACAACTCTGGTGGTACTGACCCAATTTGGCTGATTTTCGAACTTGTCCAAGCTATCATTGGTATTAACAATCTGTGCAAGTTTGGTAACGATCAAATAATAAATGAAGGTGTTAGAGCGTTCACAAGGCAGAAAATAGCAATTTTCAGAAAAAACAAGGGCCATAACTCCGGCATTACTGATCTGATTTGGCTGGTTTTCGAACTTGTCCGAGTTTTCATTGATATTAACAATCTGTGCAAGTTTGGTAAAGATCAAATAATAAATGAAGGTGCTAGAGTGTTCACATTTTTCAGCAAAACAAGGGCCATAACTCCGGTGAAATTTATCCGATCCAGCTGGTTTTCGAACTTGTCCGAGCTTTCATTGATATAAAGACACTGGCAAAGTTAAGTAAGGCCATAGTCAAATTAAATTCCAGTTTATCATCCAAATTTTGGAAAAAATTGGGGCGGGGGGTGCGATTTTATTTTTTATTTTTTATTTTCCTGAGATGACATCAACATCACAAAAATATTAATAACCAGAAGTATTATGTTTTGAACACTCTCTTTATTACCAATTGTCACTGCTATAGCATACATTTGTATTTATAATGATAATAAACTACCATGTATGGTGAGTTTTAAAAGTTGAAGTTCTCAATATAACTTACTTCTTCTTGTTTGAAACAGTTCCCCTTTTATTTACGAATGACTGTTTGCCAGATAGGCACAACTCACATACGGGATATTTATCATCTGGTTCTACAAGGTCATCTGCCGAACCACAGTAATAACATACCGATTCGAAGCCAGCAGAAAAATATGGTAGTTCCACTGACATGTCACAAGTTACATTTTTTCTAACAAATACCGAATGTAAAATATGATTGTCCTCTGTTTCAACAATTTGAAGGACGGAACCACATGTATATTGTAGGTCAGCTAAGATTTGAAGCAAATCTGTTCTTTTCTTTCCTTTCACCACATGTTTACAATACAGGACTCTTGGTTTTTCACATTCAGAACAATACACCACAATCTGGACATTATTATTATTTTTCAAAATAAAAATTGTCGGGGCGGCATAAAATATTCAGGACGGGGATGATAAACTGGGAATTAATTTGATATGGCCTAAAGGTCCGATTAATATTGAAGGCCCTAGAGTGTTCAGAAGGCAGAAAATAGCATTTTTCAGAAAAAACAAGGGCCATAACTCCGGTGTTACTGATCCTATTTAGCTGGTTTTCGAACTTATTTGAGCTTTCATTGATATTAACAATCTGTGCAAGTTTGGTAAAGATCAAATAATAAATGAATGTGCTAGAGTGTTCAAAAGGCAGAAAATGGCTTTTTCAGAAAAAAACAAGGGCCATAACTCTGGTGGTACTGACCCAATTTGGCTGATTTTCGAACTTGTCCAAGCTATCATTGGTATTAACAATCTGTGCAAGTTTGGTAACGATCAAATAATAAATGAAGGTGTTAGAGCGTTCACAAGGCAGAAAATAGCAATTTTCAGAAAAAACAAGGGCCATAACTCCGGCATTACTGATCTGATTTGGCTGGTTTTCGAACTTGTCCGAGTTTTCATTGATATTAACAATCTGTGCAAGTTTGGTAAAGATCAAATAATAAATGAAGGTGCTAGAGTGTTCACATTTTTCAGCAAAACAAGGGTCATAACTCCGGTGAAATTTATCCGATCCAGCTGGTTTTCGAACTTGTCCGAGCTTTCATTGATATAAAGACACTGGCAAAGTTAAGTAAGGCCATATCAAATTAATTCCCAGTTTATCATCCAAATTTTGGAAAAAATTGGGGCGGGGGGTGCGATTTTATTTTTTATTTTTTATTTTCCTGAGATGACATCAAACATCACAAAAATATTAATAACCAGAAGTATTATGTTTTGAACACTCTCTTTATTACCAATTGTCACTGCTATAGCATACATTTGTATTTATAATGATATAAACTACCATGTATGTGAGTTTTAAAAGTTGAAGTTCTTAATATAACTTACTTCTTCTTGTTTGAAACAGTTCCCCTTTTATTTACGAATGACTGTTTGCCAGATAGGCACAACTCACATACGGGATATTTATCATCTGGTTCTACAAGGTCATCTGCCGAACCACAGTAATAACATACCGATTCGAAGCCAGCAGAAAAATATGGTAGTTCCACTGACATGTCACAAGTTACATTTTTTCTAACAAATACCGAATGTAAAATATGATTGTCCTCTGTTTCAACAATTTGAAGGACGGAACCACATGTATATTGTAGGTCAGCTAAGATTTGAAGCAAATCTGTTCTTTTCTTTCCTTTCACCACATGTTTACAATACAGGACTCTTGGTTTTTCACATTCAGAACAATACACCACAATCTGGACATTATTATTATTTTTCAAAATAAAAATTGTCGGGGCGGCATAAAATATTCGGGGCGACGGGGATGATAAACTGGGAATTAATTTGATATGGCCTAAAGGTCCGATTAATATTGAAGGCCCTAGAGTGTTCAGAAGGCAGAAAATAGCATTTTTCAGAAAAAACAAGGGCCATAACTCCGGTGTTACTGATCCTATTTAGCTGGTTTTCGAACTTATTTGAGCTTTCATTGATATTAACAATCTGTGCAAGTTTGGTAAAGATCAAATAATAAATGAATGTGCTAGAGTGTTCAAAAGGCAGAAAATGGCTTTTTCAGAAAAAAACAAGGGCCATAACTCTGGTGGTACTGACCCAATTTGGCTGATTTTCGAACTTGTCCAAGCTATCATTGGTATTAACAATCTGTGCAAGTTTGGTAACGATCAAATAATAAATGAAGGTGTTAGAGCGTTCACAAGGCAGAAAATAGCAATTTTCAGAAAAAACAAGGGCCATAACTCCGGCATTACTGATCTGATTTGGCTGGTTTTCGAACTTGTCCGAGTTTTCATTGATATTAACAATCTGTGCAAGTTTGGTAAAGATCAAATAATAAATGAAGGTGCTAGAGTGTTCACATTTTTCAGCAAAACAAGGGTCATAACTCCGGTGAAATTTATCCGATCCAGCTGGTTTTCGAACTTGTCCGAGCTTTCATTGATATAAAGACACTGGCAAAGTTAAGTAAGGCCATATCAAATTCCCAGTTTATCATCCAAATTTTGGAAAAAATTGGGGCGGGGGGTGCGATTTTATTTTTTATTTTTTATTTTCCTGAGATGACATCAAACATCACAAAAATATTAATAACCAGAAGTATTATGTTTTGAACACTCTCTTTATTACCAATTGTCACTGCTATAGCATACATTTGTATTTATAATGATATAAACTACCATGTATGTGAGTTTTAAAAGTTGAAGTTCTCAATATAACTTACTTCTTCTTGTTTGAAACAGTTCCCCTTTTATTTACGAATGACTGTTTGCCAGATAGGCACAACTCACATACGGGATATTTATCATCTGGTTCTACAAGGTCATCTGCCGAACCACAGTAATAACATACCGATTCGAAGCCAGCAGAAAAATATGGTAGTTCCACTGACATGTCACAAGTTACATTTTTTCTAACAAATACCGAATGTAAAATATGATTGTCCTCTGTTTCAACAATTTGAAGGACGGAACCACATGTATATTGTAGGTCAGCTAAGATTTGAAGCAAATCTGTTCTTTTCTTTCCTTTCACCACATGTTTACAATACAGGACTCTTGGTTTTTCACATTCAGAACAATACACCACAATCTGGACATTATTATTATTTTTCAAAATAAAAATTGTCGGGGCGGCATAAAATATTCGGGGCGACGGGGATGATAAACTGGGAATTAATTTGATATGGCCTAAAGGTCCGATTAATATTGAAGGCCCTAGAGTGTTCAGAAGGCAGAAAATAGCATTTTTCAGAAAAAACAAGGGCCATAACTCCGGTGTTACTGATCCTATTTAGCTGGTTTTCGAACTTATTTGAGCTTTCATTGATATTAACAATCTGTGCAAGTTTGGTAAAGATCAAATAATAAATGAATGTGCTAGAGTGTTCAAAAGGCAGAAAATGGCTTTTTCAGAAAAAAACAAGGGCCATAACTCTGGTGGTACTGACCCAATTTGGCTGATTTTCGAACTTGTCCAAGCTATCATTGGTATTAACAATCTGTGCAAGTTCGGTAAGGATCAAGTAATAAATGAAGGTGTTAGAGCGTTTACAAGGCAGAAAATAGCAATTTTCAGAAAAAACAAGGGCCATAACTCCTATGTTACTGATCTGATTTGGCTGGTTTTCGAACTTGTCCGAGCTTTCATTGATATAAAGACACTGGTAAAGTTTCGTAAAGATTCGATTAATAATGAAGGCCCTAGAGTGTTCACAAGGCAAAAGTTAACAGACGGACGACGGACGGACGACGGACAACTCGCCATCCCAGTACTTCGGCCAGTAGAGCTAAAAAGCAATCAAAAGTATGCATTTTGTATCACTAGTAAGGCAGGGAAACGTTTTTTATTAGGCACTATTTGACTATACACCACGGAAGCACAAACACAATGGTGCAATGTAACCTAGGATCAACTAGACTTCATGGGCAACATTTCTGTAAAATTTCATGAAAATCCATTCACTAGTTTCAGAGGAGTAGTCGCTACAAAAAGTTTACGGACATACGGACGCACAGACGGACGGACGCCGCACCACGGCATAATCTCTGATCAGTAGAGCTAAAAATCTATTTTTAGCTTTGGCGGCCATCTTGGATTTCACATCAACATGAATTTTTGCTAGGATCAACTAGACTTCATGGGCAACATTTCTGTAAAGTTTCATGAATATCCATCCAGTAGTTTCAGAGGAGTAGTCGCTACAAATAAAAGTTCAGGACGGACGGACGGACAGACGAACGACGGACGCCGCACCACGGCATAAGCTCTGCTGATCTCTGATCAGTCGAGCTAAAAATAATGTTTGAAATGAACACAATGTATACAGCTTGCCATTTTGGGGGGGGAAATCAGAAGAAACAACATACAAATCGCAGAATTTTGGAATTATTATAATTTAATAAAATATTGACACTTCAAATTAAACAAAACTGAAGTTTTTGATGTGTTTTCATTCATCTAAAGATGTCCTGAGATATAGGTTAAATTCTAAAGGATCAGAGAATTGGAAAAACGGATATTTTGGGCTAAAAGTTGCAAATTTTAACCAAAATCACTAAAAACGGGATTACTTTTAAAAATATAATTCTCATTACAATATTAGGAGATTGAAAGTCCTTAAAGTTATCTGTTATATTCATTTTCATGTAAACAAATATTTGAAATGAATAAAATATATAAATCTTGAAATTTTTGGGGGAACTCAAAACAAAATGAATTAAAGTTGCTGATTTTTGGAATAGTTAAATTATGATTAAACTAGAGCAAAACAGAAGTCGTTTTAGTATTTCTTTAAATGTAAAGGTGTCATGAGCTACAGAAGAGACAACTTCCTAAAGGATCAGAGATTTGATGCCATTTCTTTTGGCCCAGAATATCGAAATTTAAACCAAAACCGCCAAAAACTTGACTATTTAAAATACAATTTTGTTGCAATATAAGCAGAGTTCGACACTCCCTCAAGTCCGTCGGTCCGAGACCGATTGTTTACTCGGCGGACCTGTTGATTTTCTAGCTTATCGATTCTTAATTCGGCTAAACAAAATCATTAACCAATCCATAAACATAGATACGTTATTGATGTCTATGTCTTATCGTAGGATATAATACATTTCCGCTGATTTCTCTCGTCAATAAAACAATCACAAACAAACTCGCTTTATACCAAATACATTTCATTAGCCGTCAATAAAACACACAATCAAGGTTCACAGTTTTGCTTATTAAAGATTCTTAACAACTGTGCCGATGTCAATCATATAATTTATATAAACCGCCTTTTAAATTTATTAATCGCAGGAGATTTTTCAAAGTACCTCGTTGTCAATCATAATCATTGCCCTTGCGCAGTATTTTGTAGTACGATTTTTAATTATTCACCAAACGAAAAAATACGACAGCTTTGATTGGTTTACTTAAATAGAATGCGCACATGATTCCCCACATGATCTAATCACGTGATCACCTAACAGCAAACATGGTGTTCACATCTCGCCTTAGGCAAGCCGATAAAGATCGATAATTAGGCTATTGCCCTGATTAAATAAGATTCGGGTTGTTATTTAATGGTAATGGGATTAAATAAGGTACGTGTGATACACACGTTGATTATGTATTTTAGAGGCTTTTGTTTATGAGGTTAATCACATTTGAAATTTCCGAAATTGACCCGGATTTGCCGAAAATGACGGCGACTCAAATTTCGCCCCACATGAATAGAAAAGCGAAGTCGGCCAAATTAAAGCAAAGTTTTTAGCGACTTCGCCTAAGGCCTAAAAAAAAAATAGGTTTGTTTCTGGTTACATGCCCCAAAAAATATGGGTCGGTAGGTAGGCTTTTTTTTTTTTTTTTTTTTTTTTCTCCAAGACAGACAACAAAATCATAAATATTTACTTTCATTATGCATTAACTGCAACATCACATCATGTTTAGGAAGGCAAATTAGATCCCATGAATTAGAAGTGACGAGTTTAAAAAAAAAAAAAAAAAATTTTTTTTTTTTTTTTTTTTGGAAGGGCCCCTAGACTTTTTTTTTTCGGAGGTCCATAAAAAAGTTACGGTCGGCGGTAAAACGGGAGGGTCGGTCGGGTAACCAGAAACAAACCTATTTTTTTTTTAGGCCTAATCGCTTGACCCCTGTTAACTTCAATGGCTGTAAAACCATGTATCTTTCGGATCTAAAATTTCAATCTTTTCATAATTAATATAATTTTTGAAGTAGACGGCCAACCCTCCACACGTATTGGTATCATTTGCTCTATTATCATAAAATTTAAATTCATGCTTAAAACCGGTAATAGATTTGAATGTCTTTTTATTAAATTTAGTTTCCTGAATGCAAAGAATATCAACTTCAGGATTAAGGTCCAGGAATACTTTAATCTCAGAGTGCTTTATATGGGTTAAGCCTCTGGCATTAAAAGATATAATATTCACAGACTTATTCACTTCGAAAAGAAATTATTTATACACTTTTTAAGATTTGAATTTTGTCGTTTAGTTGCCACCGAGGAAGAAGTTGGTTTACGTGGTGTTTTAGTTCCTGTAAGGGTTCCTTGAGGTGGTGGTAGAGGAGCAGGAGGAAGATATTGAGGGGGAGGCGGATGTAAATCTACCGGGGCTGCTGGCTGAGTATGCAGTTACCGATGCAGATGATGAGGAGGAGGACGGGGCTTGGGACCAGAGAGATCTTCTTGAGCTACAGAAGAAGAGCTACAAGCTTCTTTTATCAATAAATTGATAGACTGAATAAAGTGCAAGTCTATGTGAAATAAACTGTTGAAACCTGTTTATCTTTTACGAGTTATTATTTCTGGTGTAGGACCTGTTGAACTTGTGAAGGACCTGTTAGTCTTGAAAGTTACAGGTCCTGTGGACCACTTAGTTCTAGAAGCGAGTGTCGAACCCTGATAAGGGAGTTGAATGTTCTTTAAACATTCTTTTAAACATTCTATTATATTAATGCACATGGGAAAAATGTTTGGAATAAACGAACTGTATATATCTGGACATTTTTGGAGAAAATCTACAAAAATATTGCATAAAATAAAAGAATTTTGGAAATTTATTTATAACAAAATAAAGTATTTTTCAAAAATGTAAATAAAAATGTATTAAGGTAAACAAAAAGTTCCGAAGTATAACTTGAAAACTGCAAATAACATATATGAAAATTTGAATATTTATTAAAAAATTTCTTTTGAAATGAAAGGGATCTGAAGGTCTTTAACCTTTTCTTATTATGTTCGTGTATATGGGGAAAAAATGGACAAACACAAAAGAAAATAGCTTAAACAATATGATGTATTTGTAAATAAACTGAAGACATTTTTAAACAATTTTGAATTACAACTCAAACTCATAAATTGCATACGTATAAATGCCTGTGTAGTATTTCTTTTCGTAAACTATTGCAAACAAATATATGCCAATTAACATAACCGAGAGAAGAGATATTTCGATTTTGGGTTGAGAAAAATACAATTCAGAAGTAAACGTAGTTTTAAAGAAAACTCAGCCTGGATTATAATATACATGTACATCTCAAAGCTATTGTAAGAGACAATCATGATATTGAAATCTTTAACAGAATACTCAGTAAGTTAATCTTGATGCATGTTAACATTCTGAATCTGGTATAAATGCTACAACTAACTCCCCTGCATTCACATCATGTTACAATACAGGAAGTCTGTGCTTCTGCAAGTATAGTGTCAAGTAAGTTTCGCAAGACTACCTGACCAAAGTATGAAGGTATAATAATTGTTTTCTTTTAAAAAAAATTGGTATTGGTTAAAAAAAACAAGAGGTCAATGACCTTGAAGCTCTACTGATAGATTTTGATAGCTAGGTGATCAGCATTCCTGTGAAGTTTCATAAAAAATGTCAAGCAGTTTCAGAGGAGTAGTCGCTACAAGTTGAAGTTTTTACTATATAACTCTAGGTAAACAAAGATGGCCACTGGCAGCCATGTTTAATGTCGAATCAAAATAATTTTAGACAAGGATCAACATCTTGTCATGCTGATCATTTTAGAAAAAGTCCCATATCAATATCACTTACAGTTTTCAAGAAGTAGTCACTACAAACTTTTTTTTTTAACAAGAGGTCAATGACCTTGAAGCTCTACGGATTGATTTTGATTTCAGGAAGTAGTCGCTACAAACTGGTTTTTTGAAAATTTATTTTTAGCCGTGGTGGCCATCTTGAATTTCCGGCCGACCTGAAATTTTGCTAGGATCAATTAGACATCAAGAGCAAAATTTCTGTGAAGTTTCATGAAAATCCGTCGAGTAGTTTCAGAGGAGTAGTCGCTACAAGTTTTCATTATATAACACTATGTAAACAAAGATGGCCACTGACAGCCATGTTTAACATTAAATCAAAATAATGTTCGACTCGGATAACCATCATGTCATGCTGATCATTTTAGAAAAAGTCCCATATCAATATCTCTTATAGTTTTCAAGAAGTAGTCGCTACAAACTTATTTTTTAAAAATCTATTTTTAGCCATGGTGGCCATCTTGAATTTCCGGCCGACCTGAAATTTTGCTAAGATCAATTAGACATCAAGAGCAACATTCGTGTGAAGTTTCATGAAAATCCGTCAAGTAGTTTCAGAGGAGTAGTCGCTACAAGTTATCATTATATAACTCTATGTAAACATACATGGCCACTGGCAGCCATGTTTAACGTCGAATCAAAATAATGTTCGACTTGAATAACCATCATGTCATGCTGATCATTTTAGAAAAAGTCCCATATCAATATCACTTATAGTTTTCAAGAAGAAGTCGCTACAAACTTGTATTTTGAAAATCTATTTTTAGCCATGGCAGCCATCTTGAAGGCCGACCTGAAATTTTGCAAGGATCAATTAGACATCAAGAGCAACATTCGTGTGAAGTTTCATGAAAATCCATCAAGTATTTTCAGAGGAGTAGTCGCTACAAGTTATCATTATATAACTCTATGTAAACAAAGATGGCCACTGGCAGCCATGTTTAACGTTGAATCAAAATAATGTTCGACTCGGATAACCATCATGTCATGCTGATAATTTTAGAAAAAGTCCCATATCAATATCTCTTATAGTTTTCAAGAAGGAGTCGCTACAAACTTATTTTTTAAAAATCTATTTTTAGCCGTGGCGGCCATCTTGAATTTCCGGCCGACCTGAAATTTTGCTAGATCAATTAGACATCAAGAGCAACATTCCTGTGAAGTTTCATGAAAATCCGTCTTAAGTAGTTTCAGAGGAGTAGTCGCTACAAGTTTTTATTATATAACTCTATGTAAACAAAGATGGCCGCTGGCAGCCATGTTTAACGTTGAATCAAAACGATTTTCGACAAGGACCAACATCATGTCATGCTGATCAGTTTAGAAAAAGTCCCATAGCAATATCCCTTAAGAGTTTTCAAGAAGTAGTCGCTACAAACTTGTTTTTTAAAAACCTATTTTTAGATTTGGCGGCCATCTTGGATTTCACATCTACATGAATTTTTGCTAGGATCAACTAGACTTCATGGGCAACATTTCTGTAAAGTTTCAAGAAAATCTATTCAGTAGTTTCAGAGTAGTCGCTACAAAAAAAAAGTTAACGGACGGACGGACGGACAGACGGACGACGGACCACGGCATAAGCTCTGCTGATCTCTGATCAGTAGAGCTAAAAATCTGTTTTTAGCCATGGCGGCCATCTTGAATTTCCGGCCGACCTAAAACAATTCTGGGATCAATTAGACATCAAGAGCAACATTCCTGTGAAGTTTCATGAACATTCGTCAAGTAGTTTCAGAGGAGTAGTCGCTACAAGTTTTTACTATATAAATCTATGTAAACAAAGATGGCCATGTTTAAAGTTGCATCGAAATAAATTTCGACAAGGATCAACATCATGTCATGCTGATCATTTTAGAAAATGTTCCATATCAATACCACTTACAGTTTTCAAGAAGAAGTCGCTACAAATTTATTTATTTTAAATCTATTTATAGCCGTGGTGGCCATTTTGAATTTCCGGCCAGCCTGAAATTTTGCTAGGATCAACCAGACATCAAGAGCAACATTCCTGTGAAGTTTCATGAACATCCGTCAAGTAGTTTCAGAGGAGAAGTCGCTACAAGTTTTTACTATATAACTCTATGTAAACAAAGATGGCCACTGGCAGCCATGTTTAACGTCAAATCCAAATAATGTTCGACAAGGATCAACATCATGTCATGCCGATCATTTTAGAAAAAGTCCCATATCAATACCACTTCTAGTTTTCAAGAAGTAGTCGCTACAAACTTATTTTTTAACAAGAGGTCAATGACCTTGAAGCTCTACTGATTGATTTTGATTTCAGGAAGTAGTCGCTACAAACTTGTTTTTTGAAAATTTATTTTTAGCCGTTGCGGCCATCTTGAATTTCCGGCTGACCTGATATTTTGCTATGATCAATTAGACATCAAGAGCAACATTCCTGTGAAGTTCATGAAAATCCGTCAAGTAGTTTCAGAGGAGTAGTCGCTACAAGTTTTCATTATATAATTCTATGTAAACTAAGATGGCCGCTGACAGCCATGTTTAACATCTAATCAAAATGATTTTTGACAAGGACCAACATCATGTAATGCTGATCATTTTAGAAAAAGTCCCATATCAATATCACTTATAGTTTTCAAGAAGTAGTCGCTACAAACTTGCATTTTGAAAATCTATTTTTAGCCATGGCGGCCATCTTGAATTTCCGGCCAACCTGAAATTTTGCAAGGATCAATTAGACATCAAAAGCAACATTTCTGTGAAGTTTCATGAAAATCCGTCAAGTAGTTTCAGAGGAGTAGTCGCTACAGATTTTTATTATATAACTCTATGTAAACAAAGATGGCCACTGGCATCCATGTTTAATGTCGAATCAAAATAATGTTAGACTCGGATAACCATCATGTCATGCTGATCATTTTAGAAAAAGTCCCATATCAATATCACTTATAGTTTTCAAGAAGTAGTCGTTACAAACTTGTATTTTGAAAATCTATTTTTAGCCATGGTGGCCATCTTGAATTTCCGGCCGACCTGAAATTTTGCTAGGATCAATTAGACATCAAGAGCAACATTTCTGTGAAGTTTCATGAAAATCCGTCAAGTAGTTTCAGAGGAGTAGTTGCTACAAGTTTTCATTATATAACTCTATGTAAACAAAGATGGCCACTGGCAGCCATGTATTACATCGAATCAAAACGATTTTTGACAAGGACCAACATCATGTCATGCTGATCATTTTAGAAAAAGTCCCATATCAATATCACTTATAGTTTTCAAGAAGTAGTCGCTACAAACTTGTATTTTGAAAATTTATTTTTAGCCGTGGCGGCCATCTTGAATTTCCGGCCGACCTGAAATTTTGCTAGTATCAATTAGACATCAAGGGCAACATTGCTGTGAAGTTTCATGAAAATCCATCAAGTAGTTTCAGAGGAGTAGTCGCTACAAGTTTTCATTATATAACTCTATGTAAACAAAGATGGCCGCTGGCAGCCATGTTTAACGTCGAATCAAAACGATTTTCGACAAGGACCAACATCATGTCATGCTGATCATTTTAGAAAAAGTCCCATATGAATATCACTTAGTTTTCAAGAAGTAGTCGCTACAAACTTGTATTTTAAAAATCTATTTTTAGCTTTGGCGGCCATCTTGGATTTTGCATCAACATGAATTTTTGCTAGGATCAACTAGACTCCATGGGCAACATTTCTGTAAAGTTTCATGAATATCCATCCAGTAGTTTCAGAGGAGTAGTCGCTACAAATAAAAGTTTACGGACAGACAGACGGACGGACGGACAACGGACGCCGCACCATGGCATAAGCTCTGCTGATCTCTGATCAGGCTGATCTCTGATCAGTCGAGCTAAAAGTGTGACTTTTAGATGTTTCAGACAGATATTGTTGACGCCATTTTCCCTATATGCATAGGGTGCCCCGCTCATTGTAACCCGACGTTGCCATAGTGACTGTGAATTTTGCATAAGTGCAACGGGGTTAATTTCCTCTTTTAGTTTAGGTACAAAACATATCAAGGTACGTGTGGTCAAAATTTTGTGCAAATAACCGCATTATTAAAAAAGTTATGACACCTTTCCTGATACTTTTCGAACACCCCTCGTATAGCTCTAATCGCCACAGGCCAGAGATTATTGCATGAGCTTATGCGATAGGGCCTCTGCTGTCTGTCCTCCAATTTAAATTGTCCTAAATGTTATCGAATCCCACTACTATAATCAAACCACTGGATATCAGGGAAATACCACTAGATTATTCCTGTGGAAATATCACTGGTATTCCACTGGTATTTCCACTGAAATAATAAGACTATTCCAGTTGAAATACCACTGGTATTTCACTGGAATTCCACTGGAATAATCTAGTGGAATTGCTCTGATATCCAGTAGTGAAAATACCACTGGTATTCCAGTGGAAAAATCAAGTGGAATTGCTTTGGAATTCCAGTGGTATTTCCAGTGGTATACCAGTGGAATTCCAGAGTAATTACGCTAGATTATTCCAATGGACATCCACTGGATTCGTTCCAATTTAAGTAAATATTCAGATAAGGCCAAATAACGCCAAATAATGTCCGTTCAGCCAAGAATCAGACAATGTTCAGTTAAATTTCAGACAGTGGTTTAAGCAACTTTTCAGAATAAATATCTGAACCATTTTCTGAATCTTTCTTAAAATGTTCCGAGAGATTCAGACTTCAGTCTGAATAAACCCTGAAGATTCAGACAATTTTCCGTCTGAATTTTGTCTGCATTCATTCCAATTTAAGTAAATATTCAGACAAAGGCCAAATAACGACCGTTCAGCCAAGAATCAGTCAATGTTCAGTTAAATATCAGAAAGAGGTTTAAGCAACTTTTCAGAATAAAAGTCTGGATAGTGTCTAAACCATTTTCTGAATCTTTCTTAAAATGTTCTGAGAAATTCAGACTTCAGAAACTTTTGAGTCTGAATTTTGTCTGAATAAACCCTGAAGATTCAGACGATTTTCAGTCTGAATTTTGTCTGGATTCGTTCCAATTTAAGTAAATATTCTGACAAGGCCAAATAACGCCAAATAACGTCCGTTCAGCCAAGAATCAGACAATGTTCAGTTAAGGGCATTTTTCAAAAAATGTGCAAATTTTGAGTGCTCATATATCAAACATTGTTTTGATGCAGTTTTCTTAGTAATGTTTATTATATTACAACGGCATGTTTAACCAATATTTACAAAAAGGCATGGACCTCCCAGATGCTTTTGGCAATAATTACTACTTTTTGCAAACGATCAGTTGGAATTTAATTTCCTTCCTGTTACCGTCTTTTAAATCATTGAGTTTTTGTGTGAAAAGCAATGTTTTCCTGATTTTTTTCATGTATTGTTCATGTTGTAAGATACTAATTATAAAAACACAATGGATGGGACTTATTTTATCCCTTTAAATTACTTTTGGCTCCTTTTTGGATTTTAAATTTTGATTTATTACTAATTTTGAATACGTTTTTTTTTGTTTCTTTGCTTTAACTTAATACTTTTAATATCAATTTAACTCACAATACTATAATTACATTAGCAGAATAAACTGGGCAAATTCAGGTAAGTAATATCCACGCATTACAGATGGATTAAAGGAAAAAAAGCTGGTAACAGGATGGAAATAGGGGTAACAGGAAGGAATAGTGATAACAGGATGGAATTATTAAACACTAGTCATGTTGTATGCAAACTGATTTTATATCAATTTTTAAACTTACAATACTATAATTACATTAGCGTAATAAACTGGGCAAATTCAGGTAAGTAATATCCACTCATTACAGATGAATTAAAGGGAAAAAAGCTGGTAACAGGATGGACAGGATGGAAATAGGGGTAACAGGAAGGAATAGTGCTAACAGGATGGAATTATTAAACACTAGTCATGTTGTATGCGAACTGATTTATTAAAACTGAATACAACAATACATAAACTATTATGTAGTCAAATATGTTTAATAATGCCAATATAAAAACTTCTTCCAATATTTGGGTATGGAGTAACGGAATCATGTAAGAACTTCAAATTGATCAATATTATTATCATTAAGAAATTACATCAATTAATCCGTTTTGATCAAAAACACTCTAAACATGTTGGCATGATTAAATGATTGGCCAATTCAAAACAATTTCAAAACAATGTAACAACAAAAACAGTAATGCACTATAAAAATCCTAACGTACATTTCAGTAAATGATTCAAAATACACTATCCAGGAATATCATGTTACATCCTTGAAAACTTGGTTTGCAACCTTTAAACTTTCTTATAAGATACAAACTGCATTTGTAGGCTATATTTTGATAATCTGTATTTGTTTCTTATCTAGAAAGATTGTTTTCTTCAAATTATTTAATATATTTAAGCAGAAAAACATTGCTGAAATATTTCCAAGATGTAATGAGGACGCTAGAATGCAGTATTGTGTCATAAGAAAGTTAAGAAAGTTTAAAGTTTGGACACCAAATTTTCAGGGTATGTAACACGATATTCCTGGACAGTGTATTTTGGATCATATCAGTATACCGGATCAAATATATGTAGCTTACAATAGCAGCTTCTGAACTTTTTTTAGAATCACATATGGTAACATCACAAACATCAAACATCTTTTCATAAATCCTTCCCGCATACAAATTTGGACTGGCGCTGCATGGTTCGAACTCGCAGCAGCGGAGGGTCGAGAAGATAAGTCAAGGACCTTAACCACTCGACCACGGGTGCCCCTATATATTATTGTTATGTAATTATACATATTATTGTTATGTATAATTATCTCAATTTGACTTGGCAATAATGTAATTTATTTTCATGGAGCCTATCAAACTGTTTATCAGCGCAAAGTTTCTAACATTCTCTCAGCTTGAGTTTAACTTCAATCCATCAATTCAGTTAAATTACATTAGGTGACATTAAAGCAAACAGCATTATGCCCAAAGTATAACCTTATATCGTTTTCTCTGACCTTAACATTTGTCTAGGGTGAAATTTTACCATTAATCAGTACAACAAATCAGAAGTGATTAAAATAATTGACAAAATGTCAAGAATTCAAGTAAATATTAAATGGTTATGGTAACTGGATATTTTATAAAGAAATCTTCAAATAAAGACTTATTAATTACTTCTCTACATCAATCTATAGCAAAAACTTCAATTATTTGCATCAAAATTCCTTCCTGTTACAATATTTTCCTTTCTGTTACCCAATACGCTAAAAGTACAAAAAATCTGACTAAATCAAATCAGTTCTCAAAGAAAACCAATATTTAAATGGTCCTTTGTCAAATGAATATTTATTAGGAAAACATATTATACAATGGATATCATGTTTTAAAGAATATAATTTCACTCAAACCACAGCAATTCCTTCCTGTTACCAACAATATTCCTTCCTGTTACAAAAATAAGAGTAACAGGAGGGAAAGTAACAGGAAGGATTTTTTTCAATATTATTTACTGATAATAATAACTGATCCCCTATAAAGTTTGTGTGGTGGGAAAATTCAAAAATGCATGTAAAATGCTACAGATCCTTCTGAAAAAAAAATATTTTTGTCATAAACATTTACATTTTAGACCCCATAACAGGAAGGAACATTTAGGTATACTCACCTTAACCTAGGAAAGGATTTTCTTCAAAATGTCTTCCTGGTGATAACTAAGGTCAAACAATTGTCCGCCATTTTGTTGTAGAAAGGGAGAGAACTTTTCTGTCTTAATAACGGGGAGATTTAGGGAGAAGTTATTATCATTATGTATATTATTATGCTTTGGTAACAGGAGGGAAACATATTTTTGGACAAACGTTAACATTAATTTAAACATATATCTAAGCTATCACATTTGTTATTATGTATATGAGAGAATTATTTGTTTTACAAAAATAAACATATATTAGCCTTTTGAAAATTATAGAACAGCCTTGGGACATGCGATATTTGATACCCCTGCAGTACTCATTTTTTCATTTCCATTCTCTTCTTGGTCAGATATTATAGTTTTAGTTCCTTATATACAAGAAGAAACATTTTTGAGGGTAAATCAAAAGGAATTTCTTTTGTACAATGATAAATGAAATTCTAAAATATTATTTTTTTCCTGGGACACAAATTTGCACTTTTTTTGAAAAATGCCCTTAAATTTCAGACAGTGGTTCAGCCAATATTCAGACACTATATTTTCATGAGGGATATAAGCTTAATGAGACACTAAATAAAACTAAACAAGACATATGTTATTTTTCTGAAGTGCAACAATCCACACCCCGTGTACGGACCTGGGGAGAAAGTAGCTTCTTCCTTAGGGATACAGGGCCTTTTACCCTTCTTTGTAGGCGCCGATAAACGGTGTCTTCCCCAAGCAAAAAATGTCTATTATTTCCCCAAAATAACCATAAAAATTCCCATCTTTCAGAAAAATTCCCCATCCAAAAAGTTGTTTGTCGTAAAAACCCTCTATTTATAACCAGCATTTGTACTTAGAGTGTGCTAGTTTTAGCCGATGTTTTATATTTACACTGCGGGGTTCACATTTGAAGTAACAGAGCGATAGACACAGAAGTTTATGAATTGCCTCAGTTTTTATGCGTTTTAGATAGTCGGCAAATTCCGTCATTCTTCTTTTTAAGCATAACTGGTCTTAGACTGGTAATGCTAATTTGTACGTCACACACCCACACACTCACTCACCCACCCACCCATCCAACACCAGTGTTCGACACTAACTTTTTGGAACTTCTAGCCCCGGGGGCTAGTAGGTTTGGAATTTCACTAGCCCCCTTAATTTCTACTAGCCCTGCTACCAACAGTACCAAATCCTCATTGTATATTGATTTGACGGGGTTGGTTATAAAATAACAACACAAATCTGATTCAAAATTTGTGACATCGCTGACAGCACCCTCCGTCACAATAACCTGATCTCGTGGCAGTCTGCACCTCTGTTAAGAAAAGTAGCATACTGTGAGGATTATTATTTTAATTTATTATAGTATTTCTGAACAATGTACATGAGAAACACAGAAATAAGAAATTATTATGATAGAGTTTTTTGTTTTTTTGGCTGGTGGAGAAAGCCCCAAAAAGCGATCCATGTTTGCACCGTTTATAGCACGTTCATAATTCGCGGCGTTTCCCCGACGGAAACGGAAACAACTGCTGAAATCGTGGTCATAAAAACGCTTGAGAAAAGCTGTCTAGTTTATAGGGCGTAGTTACAAGCGTTTGTGTGATTCGGTATCGGGCTGGTATCACGCGGTAAACGAAAGCAAAAAGAAAACAAATGTCATTTTACGCAGACTAAAAGAGCAGCAGTTTTAAGCGAGAATCTGCGGAACATTAATGATTAACAGTGCTTGAGATTTTATTTATATAATGCCAACGCAAATTGGGTACGTGTTTGTTCTATAATCTACTAGCCAATCGGGCTAGCTAGACGATCGTACGTGCTAGCCCGACGGTCACTTTTACTAGCCCCGGGCTATCGGGCTAGCGTTAGTGTCGAACACTGAACACTTCTATAAAAGAAAAGATTTGTTAGTAGTACCCCAATCTAATAACCAGAGTTTTCCAAAGAAAATCTGGTTAAAAATCAAATTGTACCTGCTGATGGTCCCGGGTTAGCCTCGATGCCAGCCATGAGCAGCAAAAGCCCGATGAAGGACACCGCTCCAACTACCTTCATGCCTCCTGTATAGTTTACATTAACTTCAAGTAAAACTACATCAATCCCGGGACCATGCTGAAAGGTCCCTATCCGACATCTGTACGTTCCAATGTCAATACCCATTCTGAAATGTAGAAGATAATTATGTGTAAAATAGCCATCTGGGCTTTTTCTATGTGTCCCACAGGGCTGAAAAATGGACCCGTTCCCAATGAAAAAGTAGTGTATTTTTGTACCAAGTATTGAAAAAAAAATCCAATCTCAAATTATTATTATTATTGTTTTTTACGTATGTATGTTGTACTGATACATCCCTTATTAATAAAAGTGGTATGTTAGTGATATAATAGTGTTCTAGTGTTTCTAATTATTCTTTTAGGCTTTTACCCCGCCCTAACTTACAAAATGTTCACGTAAACAATTCCCAACTGGCCATTTTAGCGATGAAAAAAATTCCTAATTTGGTCATTTTACGATAGAAATTTCCCAAATTTACAAGGGTCCTTTTTCCCAAAATACCTGGCAAAAGCCCTGGCCATTATAAATGATGGAAAATAATAATCTTTACAAGTCAAACTACTGATTGAAGTGCGTTTTTTTGATAAGTGAACAACATACACTGGTAAAGGTTTCAGGCCAATATCTCATTCCTAAGCAGTGTCTATTCTAGGACGCGCGATCGCGCTACTTTCTACGAGATCGCGCTTTTTTTTAAACCTAATGCGCTACAAACGTAGCTGTATTGCTATTCCTGTCCGTTTACAATTCTGTCCTACATAAATGCATATACGTAAGCACAAGTGACGAAATGTATTGACTGTTTTGATTGGTTGTGGACCAGATTGTAGTAGAGATCACCCTTTCGTTATCTGACTGAAAACTAAGAAAGCGCGGGAATTTTAAACATCGGTTTCACAACTAGAAAATAAAGGATAGTGAATGTGAAATTCTTTTAAATTCGTTTTCTTTTGTTTATTTAATAATTAAAAAAGAAATGTAAATGCAAAACATTTTCAATTTCAGAGGGAAAATATCAAAAGATAGAAAACAAGAGGTCAATGACCTTGAAGCTCTACTGATTGATTTTGATTTCAGGAAGTAGTCGCTACAGACTTGTTTTTTGAAAAATTATTTTTAGCCGTGGCGGCCATCTTGAATTTCCGGCCGACCTGAAATTTTGCTAGGATCAATAAGACATCAAGAGCAACATTCCTGTGAAGTTTCATGAAAATCCGTCAAGTAGTTTCAGAGGAATAGTCGCTACAAGTTTTCATTATATAACTCTATGTAAACAAAGATGGCTGCTGACAGCCATGTTTAACGTCGAATCAAAATAGTGTTTGACTCTGATAACCATCATGTCATGCTGATCATTTTACAAAAAGTCCCATATCAATATCACTTATAGTTTTCAAGACGTAGTCGCTACAAACTTCTTTTTTAAAAAATCTAATTTTAGCTGTGGCGGCCATCTTGAATTTCTGGCCGATCTGAAATTTTGCTAGGATCAATTAAACATTAAGAGCAACATTCCTGTAAAGTTTCATGAAAATCTGCCAAGTAATTTCAAAGGATTAGTCGCTACAAGTTTTTACTATATAACTGTATGTAAACAAAGATGGCCGCTGGCAGCCATGTTTAACGTTGAATCAAAACAATTTTTGACAAGGACCAACATCATGTCATGCTGATCATTTTACAAAAAGTCCAATATCAATATCACTTATAGTTTTCAAGTAGTAGTCGCTACAAACTTGTATTTTGAAAATCTATATTTAGCCATGGCAGCCATCTTGAATTTCCGGGCGACCTGAAATTTTGCTAGGATCAATTAGACATCAAGAGCAACATTCCTGTGAAGTTTCATGAAAATCCGTCAAGTAGTTTCAGAGGAGTAGTCGCTACAAGTTTTCATCATATAACTCTATGTAAACAAAGATGGCCACTGGCAGCCACGTTTAACGTCGAATCAAAACGATTTTTGATAAGGACCAACATCATGTCATGCTGATCATTTTAGAAAAAGTCCCATATCAATATCACTTATAGTTTTCAAGAAGTAGTCGCTACAATCTTGCATGAAAATCTATTTTTAGCCATGGCGGCCATCTTGAATTTCCGGCCGACCTGAAATTTTGCTAGGATCAATTAGACATCAAGAGCAACATTTCTGTGAAGTTTCATGAAAATCCGTCAAGTAGTTTCAGAGGAGTAGTCGCTACAAGTTTTCATTATATAACTCTATGTAAACAAAGATGGCCACTGGCAGCCATGTTTAATGTTGAATCAAAATAATGTTCGACTCGGATAACCATCATGTCATGCTGATCATTTTAGAAAAAGTCCCATATCAATATCACTTATAGTTTTCAAGAAGTAGTCGCTACAAACTTGTATTTTGAAAATCTATTTTTAGCCATGGCGGCCATCTTGATTTTCCGGTATGGCGGCCATCTTGATTTTCCGGCCGACCCGAAATTTTGCTAGGATCAATTAGACATCAAGAGCAACATTTTTGTGAAGTTTCATGAAAATCCGTCAAGTAGTTTCAGAGGAGTAGTCGCTACAAGTTTTCATTATATAACTAAGTAAACAAAGATGGCCACTGGCAGCCATGTTTAATGTCGAATCAAAATAATGTTCGACTCGGATTACCATCATGTCATGCTGATCATTTTAGAAAAAGTCCCATATCAATATCACTTATAGTTTACAAGAAGTAGTCGCTACAAACTTATTTTTTAAAAATCTATTTTTAACTGTGGCAGCCATCTTGAATTTCTGGCCGATCTGAAATTTTGCTAGGATCAATTAGACATTAAGAGCAACATTCCTGTAAAGTTTCATGAAAATCCGCCAAGTAGTTTTAGAGGAGTAGTCGCTACAAGTTTTTACTATATGACTCTATGTAAACAAAGATGGCCGCTGGCAGCCACGTTTAACGTCGAATCAAAACAATTTTTGATAAGGACCAACATCATGTCATGCTGATCATTTTAGAAAAAGTCCCATATCAATATCACTTATAGTTTTCAAGAAGTAGTCGCTACAAACTTGTATTTTGAAAATCTATTTTTAGCTTTGGCGGCCATCTTGGATTTCACATCAACATGAATTTTTGCTAGGATCAACTAGACTTCATGGGCAACATTTTTGTAAAGTTTTATGAATATCCATCCAGTAGTTTCAGAGGAGTAGTCGCTACAAATAAAAGTTAACGGACGGACGGACAGACAGACGGACGGACGGACGGACAGACGGACGGACGACGGACGCCGCACCACGGCATAAGCTCTGCTGATCTCTGATCAGTAGAGCTAAAAACAAGTGTCCGATAAACCCCATATGTAAAAGGTAACTTTCAGTGTTCGACACTAACGCTAGCCCGATAGCCCGGGGCTAGTAAAAGTGACCGTCGGGCTAGCACGTACGATCGTCTAGCTAGCCCGATTGGCTAGTAGATTATAGAACAAACACGTACCCAATTTGCGTTGGCATTATATAAATAAAATCTCAAGCACTGTTAATCATTAATGTTCCGCAGATTCTCGCTTAAAACTGCTGCTCTTTTAGTCTGCGTAAAATGACATTTGTTTTCTTTTTGCTTTCGTTTACCGCGTGATACTAGCCCGATACCGAATCACACAAACGCTTGTAACTACGCCCTATAAACTAGACAGCTTTTCTCAAGCGTTTTTATGACCACGATTTCAGCAGTTGTTTCCGTTTCCGTCGGGAAACGCCGCGAATTATGAACGTGCTATAAACGGTGCAAACATGGATCGCTTTTTGGGGCTTTCTCCACCAGCCAAAAAAAACAAAAAACTCTATCATAATAATTTCTTATTTCTGTGTTTCTCATGTACATTGTTCAGAAATACTATAATAAATTAAAATAATAATCCTCACAGTATGCTACTTTTCTTAACAGAGGTGCAGACTGCCACGAGATCAGGTTATTGTGACGGAGGGTGCTGTCAGCGATGTCACAAATTTTTAATCTGATTTGTGTTGTTATTTTATAACCAACCCCGTCAAATCAATATACAATGAGGATTTGGTACTGTTGGTAGCAGGGCTAGTAGAAATTAAGGGGGCTAGTGAAATTCCAAACCTACTAGCCCCCGGGGCTAGAAGTTCCAAAAAGTTAGTGTCGAACACTGACTTTAACTTCGCATTGGGTTGTATCGGACAGAAATCTCACCTGAGACTATGACATTAATGAAGAGTGTTGAATAGAGATGTGCAGGTATTTTTGCCTGGAAAATAATAACCGTATCGTTTCATGATCTAATAAATTAGCGATGAAGAACTAGATCTAAATAATATTTACAATATTAACTTTACCCTCGCTCCTTTACCAGAAACAATAAGTAACGGATCGTCACAGTGCGCGATCCGTATAAACATGATCGCACATGTCGCGGTGCATAACAACGATCGCTACTTGTAAAAACTAGACCGCTACGTTTCTAAAATAAGTAAAATGTACTATCCTTTAATTCTAACTAAACCCAAATTACATCAATTCATGGGCCTCTGGTAATTCACATAATGATGGGTGTTAACCTGGGACTAACTCATTGTACACAACGGTTTCGCTGTAGGAAAAAAAACGCACACAAAAAAAAATAAAAAAATAGGGACCGTAAATTTTGTAATCTGTTCACGGGTCATGAGAAAATCAGTTGCAATTTACTAAATTCAAAAGGCATGTACTTCAAAATAATATGGCAAATCTATTTCATGGTAGAATAGGCCTTGGTGTTTATTAAATGTATCAAGGGAAGAACTTACCCTTGTGCATTAAATGCTTGTATATGGGCCGCACTTACTAACAATTTTTGCAGCACACATGTTTCATAAGAATATAGTTTATAAAGTATTGAACCATGATGATAACCTTATAATTCTGAGATCAAAGAAGATCAACATGCACTTATCTTCTTTTTGCGATTTGTTTAAAGACAACTGGCCTCCGAGTAGGTGCATGTTAATAGAAGGGTTTTAAGCATGTTACTCCTTTCTCGTCGTAGGGCTAACATTTGTGGTAAGAAGGTGAAGGTACACATTACCTTCACCTAATTTTTCGTTCACGGGTCTCTATTTTCGAATCCCCGCTGAGTACTGTTTGTCCTCGTTTATTTACAGCTCATTTCAGTGTTTTCCTCTGAATATGTACCTTTAAGCATTTGCGCCATTTTAAAATTATCGTAACTGTATTATAAGAACATTTATGTTTTGTTCATAGCCTTGTAGTCTGTGTATTTCTGACGAAATAATTCTCATTTACTAATAAAATACCTACTACCTAGCTGGTATCATGTTTATTTGTTATTAACACATTAAATGACTTCATATTAGTTGAAAAATGCATGTCCGATGAACCCTTTTTTGATGTCCGATACAACCCGCTGACTGTCCGATACTCCCCAGCCGATGGTTTATTACTTCAAACACGTGTTTACTCGATTAAAATACATTTGCGGAACATATTGGTATTATAGCACATTGGATTGGAATCGCAACACTAGTACCAACCGAGTTTATCCTTGTATTGTTTTTCTAACGGTGCGTATATAAGAAAATTCCTGAAGATGTCCGATATTACCCAGTATTCTACATTGAAATTTACAACCAATGCAAAGGAGAGTACTAGCACTTTTGCCAAACGATAATAATCAGAGCCGACTTGGTGAAACTGGAGCTGAACTTGGAGCCAAATTTTTAATCACGTTTTATTAGACTATCAGGGCCTCCTCTGGCTATATTTTTCATTTTGTCACCACTTTCTCCAAGTTAAAAAATTAGGAGCCTAGAGTGGATTAAATAATGAATAGAAATGTTTTTCTTATTCGATTATGTATAAAAAAATCAAAAAAAAATCCGAAAATATGTACCATCCAAACTAATATGACACCGCACTTTTACGGCCCGAAAATTTCACAAACATTCAATCGAAATACCATCAATTAGGAACTTTTTTCATGGATTAATGTGTTTTGAATGGCAAAAATGGTATTTCTTATCAAAGAGGAAAGAAAACACAACCCTAATAGCAGGATAATGTAGTTTTACGTCAGAAATTGCCGATCTCAAAGTTGTGACAAACTGCCGACACGACGCAGGCAAAATATTCAAACTTCTTATTGTTTCAGTTTGCGTATAACACATTTTAATTACTTTATTGCAAGTGTTTTCATAGTTCAGAATACACATGGGAGTATTTTGTCTTGAGGATCTTGAGATCAATTAAGTAAAAAAAAAAAGAATTTTTTTTAGACAGGCCCGACGGGCTCCTTGTATCCAAAATGAGACAGGCCCGGAATGGATTTCGAGGAGCCCCAGGCGTCAGGCTATCCTATTCTTGGAGCACTGGGGTTTAGTTAAATATCAACAGAACATGCAAAACATTGATCAAATGTTCATTTATGGACACATGAAATAGACTTAGTAACTATTAAACAATCATTTACAATGCTTGACGCTAACTTTTTCGAAGTAATGTTTCAAATGACAAAATCTTTTGTTTGGTACAAGATATGAACATCAAATACAGTGCATACAATCTACACTATTTTTATATTTCATCTAAAACATATAAATTGAATATTCGCACATCATCATTAGAAATATTTGAACAAGAGGTCAATGACCTTGAAGCTCTACTGATAGACCTGTGAAGTTTTATGGAAACAGTTTCAGAGAAGAAGTCGCCACAAGTTTTTCCTATTATCACTCTATCTAAAAAAAGATGGTCGCAGGCATCCATGTTTGACACAGAATCAATGAATTTTGTTTAGGACCAACTACATGGCATGCCAGTCATTTTAGTAAAGGTTCCAAATCAATACCACTTATGTTTTTTGTTAAGTAGTTGCCACAAACGAGTATTTAAGCTGTGGCAGCCATCTTGAATTTACGGCCAACTTGATTTTTACTTAATGGAAATAACTGGACATCAAAACCAACATCCTGTAAATAAATCTATAAAAGTCATTTTGGTAAAGGTAACAAACCGCTTACGGTTTTAGAGAAGTAGTTGCCACAATATTGTATTTAATAAATCTATTTTTAGACATGCTGGCCATCTTGAATTTTAGGCCAACCTGATTTTTACTTAGGACCAACTACACATCAAGAGCAATATTCCTATATTCCTAAATATTATGATTTATTATGCAACATTATAATCTCATTTCATTTGATCCTACTGTAAAGAATATATTTTTTTCAAGCTTATAAAAATGTCATAATGTTACCAAAAAGTTTAATTATAAAACTGTATCAATTAAATCCCTTACAACATCAACCTTAGTATATCCTCTAATCACATTGTGTAACAGAAATGGAATGGTCTGTATTCAGAAATATAGCAGGTGTGTGACCAGGTCAAACACAGGTCATGTTATGCAATTTCTCCTGAGAATTATGTTACTATCTCAGTAGATTTGCTGGTCTGAGGTTATAGGTGGAAAATCAGAATTAAAATAAAATCTTAAAATCCTACCATTTGTTTTCAGTCTTTTTCTGAGAGTCAAAATACAAAAGAGACTAAATCCTTACCCTTCTATGAATGTATAATGGACTGTCCTTTTAATTTGGACCAGTCCATTTGTAGTACAAAGGGGTGTTTCGATCAAATGACTGATGAGCACCAAGACAGTTAAACCCTGATCAGCCTGCAAGATGTCGTGCCAGTCATTTTGCTAAAGGTTCCAAATCAACATCAATTATGCTTTTTGAGAAGTAGTCACCACAAAATCACATTTTTCAAATCTATTTTTAACCACTGCGGCCATCTTGAATTTCCGGCCTACCTGAAATTTTGCTAGGATCAATAACACATCAAGAGCAACATTCCTGTGAAGTTTCAAGAAAATCCATCAAGTAGTTACAGAGGAGTAGTCGCTACAAGTTTTAACTAGATAACTCTATGTAAACAAAGATGGCCACTGACAGCCATGTTTAACATCGAATCAAAAAGATTTTCGACCAGGACAAACATCATGTCATGCTGATCATTTTAGAAAAAGTCCCATATCAATATTACTTATAGTTTTCAAGTAGTAGTCGCTACAAACTTGTTTTCTGAAAATCTATTTTTAGCTGTGGCGGCCATCTTGAATTTCCGGCCGACCTGAAGTTTTGCTAGGATCAATTAGACATCAAGAACAACATTCATGTGAAGTTTCATGAAAATCCGTCAAGTAGTTTCAGAGGAGTAGTCGCTACAAGTTTTCATTCATGATATAACTCTATGTAAACAAAAATGGCCACTGGCAGCCATGTTTAACGGCGAGTCAAAATAATTTTCGACAAGGATCAACTCATCATGTCATACTGATCATTTTAGGAAAAGACGCATATCAATATCACTTATAGTTTTCAAGAAGTAGTCGTTAGAAACTTATTTTTTAAAAATCTATTTTAAGCTGTGGTGGCCATCTTGAATTTCTGGCCGACCTGAAATTTTGCTAGGATCAATTAGACATCAAGAGCAACATTCCTGTGAAGTTTCATGAAAATCCGTCAAGTAGTTTCAGAGGAGTAGTCGCTACAAGTTTTCATTATATAACTCTATGTAAACAAAGATGGCCGCTGGCAGCCATGTTTAACGTCGAATCAAAATGATTTTTTATAAGGACCAACATCATGTCATGCTGATCATGTTAGAAAAAGTCCCATATCAATATCACTTAGAGTTTTCAAGAAGTAATCGCTACAAACTTGTTTTTTAAAAATCTATTTTTAGATTTGGCGGCCATCTTGGATTTCACATCATCATGAATTTTTGCTAGGATCAACTAGACTCCATGGGCAACATTTCTGTAGTTTCATGAAAATCTATTCAGTAGTTTCAGAGGAGTAGTCGCTACAAAAAAAAAGTTAACGGACGGACGGACGGACAGACAGACAGACGGACGACGGACGCCGCACCACGGCATACATAAGCTCTGCTGATCTCTGATCAGTAGAGCTAAAAATATGGTCAGATTTTCACTTGCCCGGGGCAAGTAGAAATTTAGTTTGGGGAAGTGGATTAGACAATGACTTGCCCGAAAATAACATTATTAATTTGTAGATATACAGTACACTTTACCCAAAATATTGTTCCCACGCAAAAATATTCCAAGTTCTGGCAAGTAGAAAAAAAAAGTTAATGTCAAGCCCTGTTAAAGTATAAACATTGAACACTGTGTCAATCCTCACATTTTTCTCACTCACAAGGTCAGTCATGTAGACCCTTTCAATTTACTATATCAGCAGAGATTATTTCCAAGCATCCAATATATCAGAGCATTATGAAACTTCCCAAAATAATTCAAACAACCAACAATATTTGTGATGAACACATTGGGGAAAAAAGAAACAAAGAAACTTGGAAAAAAAAACTTGAAAAAACAACAACATATATTTAAAAAAATTGTTCGGATCGGCGGATTTGCCGTGGGTCGGTCGCAAACTGCAAACAAACAACAAACAATATTTTAATTTAGGCCCAGGGGTGTTTTGGAGAAATTACTGATGAGCAGCCAGACATTGTAAACCCTGATCAGCCTGCAAGTTACTCGCAGGCTGATCTGGGTTTACAATGGACGCAAAGGCTATTGTAGTCGCCCTTAGCAGGCTAAGGGTTAAATTACCTTGAGCATTTATTTGGTTATCAAAGGATCCATATAAAACACAAAGTTAATTAGATGAAACGCACACTATTTAAATGGGATTACCATACAGTACTACAATGTGTAACAACAGTTTGTGGAGACAGTCTGGCTTCCCAAAAATGAAAAATGACCCTGGAATTTGATATCAAACTATATCAATTAAATCCCTTACAACATCAACCTTAGTATATCCTCTTTTTTCTGCTCCAAATCACACTGTGGAACATAAATGGAATGATCTGTATTCAGAAATATAGCAGGTGTGTGACCAGTGACCAGGTCACACACAGGATATGTTATGCAATTTCTCCTGAGAATTATGTTACTATCTCAGTAGATGAACTTGTCTCAGGTTATAGTTGGAAAATCAGAATTCAAATAAAATCTTAAAATCCTACAATTTGTTTTCAGTCTTTTTCTGAGTCAAAATACAAATGAGACTAAATCCTTACCCTTCTATGAATGTATAATGGACGGTCCTTTTAATTTGGACCAGTCCATTTGTAGTACCAGGGATGGAAACTAACGGTTGCCCGTTCGCCCGGGACGACTACATTTTAAGCTGGGCGATTAGATTACATAAGTCAGTAGTCCGCCCGGGCGACTAGCTTTTTCGACAAGCTAAAGTCGATTTCCTCGGCATTATTCGTCAATGCGTGACGAATAACATTTCAGTAGAAAACAACAACAAAGAAAATATTTCTTACATAGTTTATTAAGCGATTAAATGCAGTAAATAGTCGCAACTCTGTTTTTTCAACGATAAAATACAATTTAAGTCAACCAGATATTGGGAAATTGACGCATTTCCGTTTTGGGACATTCTAAAATGCGGCTCCCGTTCTTATTTCACGGGGCGCGAACGTTACGGTATTTGATGTTATACAAATAACACTTCCACCGGGGAATCTTTAAGGGCATTAGTCAGCTTTTAGGCAGTCTTCGTCGTAACCGGCTTGCCCGAAGTCCGGGGCAAGTAGCTTCTATTTCGGGCAAGCAGAAATTACCATCTGCTTGATCGGGCAAGTGTGATTTTTCAGTGGAATATACAGTACAGCTCACGCGAAGCCCACACTTTACTCTTTCACACCGAGTGAGGAATTTACAAATCGCGTAATTACGCGGAGTTTCGATGATAAAACTACGCGGAGTCGGAAAAGCTTCTCGGCATACTTACGCCATGACAGTACGCCACGATACTCCGCGAAGACAAACTCGAAGTTTGCTGAGTAAAAACTGCCCAGGTAAAAGGTGCAACCTTTTCTAATTGCAGTCATTTTAATGCATAATTATTCAATAACTTTACAAAAAATCGAAGCAGAAGACTTTTTGTTCTGTTTTGGAAAAGCGGATGTGGGAAAAAATTGAATGCCCGGATTATGCATACTGGGTCACGACAGTTATATGGCTGTTCCTTTTACCGTCTTCGCGGCGACTGAACATAATATTCAATTAGTAATTATACTGGAAATTATAATTTTCTTTTTAATTAGTCTTTCTTTGAAACAAATTTTACTATTCTGATGTTTATTATTACATCGATGGGTTCTTTAGTCAGAAATAATCAGAAAAAATGGTAAAGGATTCCGGGTCATAAACCCGTTATTAGTGCCGCCTTGTTAAAAGATACATACATGGCTAAGGATTATGGGTATTTAGTATTTATGTTGGTAGGAAAACTGTTGACTTTCGGACAACAAAAACGAACAAAACTTGTGATTAAATGCATTAAAAGTTTGAAATGTTTATTTGTTTCGAAATTTATTCATTGTATTTATCAGTCGTGTCAGCTCTGCACATAAAAGATGCACTCGGCGTCTCATTGTTTGTACTTGTTCTGGCGATTGATTGCTTTTTCAAGCGAGATCAGTTGAAAAGTTGTCGGAAAATTCAGATTTTTTTCCCAATAATAAATCACCACAGGTGTGCACTCATGGTTAATTGGATTCATGAAGATGATGATAGGGACCTTGAAATGACGGAGGACCTTGTTTATTCATTGATTTATTCTTTCAGAGAAAAAGATATGAAATTTTGACAGAAAATAAAAGAAACAATACTAACAAAATGTGTTTTCTTTTTGTTCCTTAGAAAATACTATATAAAATTCAGGCAAGTTAAAAGGCTTTCGGGCAAGTGGTTTTGCTAGTTAACTTACCCCAATGGGCAAGTGCTGCGAAAAAATTAGCGTGAAGACTGTTAAGGTGACTGGGGCCAGGGCCTTCAGGAAGGGGAATTGCAAAAAGTATGCTGTTTTCCTGTATTGTAGTTTAACATTTTCTAATATATATATATAAAAAAAAATTAAGAGGGGAATTTTTCACAGGAAAAGGGTGAAATATATACCATGCCAGAGTAACTGTAATGGCCATGATCAGACTGAAATGAACTATAGAATATAAATATGCCAACCTACCGACCCTAGAGCATGCAATAGGAAACACACCTATTTTTTTGTTTGGCCTAAATAAAGTAAATTTGTTCAAATCATGTTCGTTAATGTGTTTGTTAGTGTGTCCAAAAGAAAAATACAGAAAATCTGGGCTCATAAATTTTCAGCTGGGCAACCAAAATCTAGAAGATGGTTGCCCGTTTGGGCAACCAAGCTTTAAAAGTTAGTTTCCATCCCTGTAGTACAAAGGGGTGTTTCGATCAAATGACTGATGAGCACCAAGACAGTTAAACCCTGATCAGCCTGCAAGATGTCGTGCAGGTCATTTTGGTAAAGGTAATTCAAATCAATATCACTTATGTTTTTTGAGAAGTAGTCACCACAAAATCACATTTTTTAATCTATTTTTAACCATTGCAGCCATTTTGAATTTTCGACCGTCCTCAACTTTTGCTAGGATCAACTAGACATCAAGAGCAACATTCCTGTGAAGTTTCATGAAAATCCGTCGAGTAGTTACAGAGGAGTAGTCGCTCCAAGTTTTTACTAGATAACTCTGAGTAAACAAAGATGGCCACTGACAGCCATGTTTAATATCGAATCAAAAAGATTTTCGAGAAGGACCAACATCATGTCATGCTGATCATTTTAAAAAAAGTCCCATATCAATATTACTTATAGTTTTCAAGAAGTAGTCGCTGCAAACTTGTTTTTTGAAAAGCTATTTTAAGGTGTGGTGGCCATCTTGAATTTCCAGCTGACCTGAAGTTTTGCTAGGATCAATTAGACATCAAGAGCAACATTCCTGTGAAGTTTCATGAAAATCCATCAAGTAGTTTCAGAGGAGTAGTCGCTACAAGTTTTCATTATATAACTCTATGTAAACAAAGATGGCCGCTAGCATCAATATCACTTATAGTTTTCAGGAATTACTCCCTACAAACTTGTTTTTTGAAAATTTATTTTTAGCTGTGGCGGCCATCTTTAATTTCTGACCAATATGAATTGTTGCTAGGATCATTGAGACATCAAGAGCAACATTCCTGTGAAGTTTCATGGAAATCCGTCCAGTAGTTTTAGAGGAGTAGTCGCTACAAGTTTTTACTAAATAACTAGTATGTAAACAAAGATGGCCGCTGGCAGCCATGTTTAACGTCGAATCAAAACGATTTTCGACAAGGACCAACACCATGTCATGCTGATCATTTTAGAAAAAGTCCCATATCAATATCACTTACAGTTTTCAAGAAGTAGTCGCTACAAACTTGTTTTTTAAAAATCTATTTTTAGATCTGGTGGCCATCTTGGATTTCACATCAACATGAATTTTTGCTAGTATCAACTAGACTTGTTTGGGCAACATTTCTTTAAAGTTTCATAAAAATCCATTCATTAGTTTCAGAGGAGTAGTCGCTACAAAAATGTTTACGGACAGACAGACGGACGACGGACACCGCACCACGGCATAAGCTCTGCTGATCTCTGATAAGTAGAGCTAAAAACTAATTCGACTAAACAACAAGAGGCCCAAGAGGGCTCTACTGGCTCAACATACAGTTTATGTACAAGGGGCCATAAGTCTTTCAAAAATCATTCAACCGGAACATGGTGATGACATATGCAACTAGGCTTGGTACTGATCATCCCTGCAAAGTTTCGTTGAAATCCAGCCAGAGGTTCAGGAGAACTAGTCAAGACAAAGTGAGTGTATTAAAACCTTTAAGGGCTCATAACTTTGCCAAAATTCATTCAACCAGAACATGGCAATGACAGGTGCAACTAGGCTTATTACTGATCATCCGCGCCAAGATTCGCTAAAATCTGGCAGAGTTTAGAAGAGACTGATATGGACAAAGTTTGTGTATTAAAACATTTAAAGGGTCACAACTCTGCCAAAAATCATTCAACCGAAATATGGCGATGATATGCACAACTAGGTCATCCTTGTCAAGTTTTGTCTGTATCCAGCCAGGGGTTCAGGAGAACTAGCCCGGAAAAAAATTGTGGTATAAAATCAAAGGGCCATAATATCTGTAAACCGGAACGCGACGATGACATGCACAACTAGGCTTGGTGCAGATCATCCCTGCAAAGCTAAAAAGCTTCGCTTAAATCCGGCCAGGGGTTCAGGAGAACTAGTCAGAACAGAGTTTGTGTATTAAAACCTTTAAAGGGCCATAACTCCGCCAAAAATCAATCAACCGGAACACGGCGATGATTTGCACAACTAGACATGGAATCGATCATCCCTAAAAAGTTTCGTTTAATCCGGCCAGGGGTTCAGGAGAACTAGTCAGAACAAAGTTTGTGTATTAAAACCTTTAAAGAGCTATAACTCCGCCAAAATCATTCAACTGGAACATGGTGACTATGTACAACTAGGCTTGGTACTAATCATCCCTGCTGCAAAGTTTCAATGAAATCCGGCCAGTTGAAGGCCCTTTCGACTTAATGCGGCCAAGATATAGCATATTTCAGAAAATCAAGGGCAATGACTCCGATGTAAATGGTCCAATCTGGATGGTTTTCGAACTTGTCCAAGCTTTCATTAATATTAACAATCTGGTAAAGTTTCTTAAAGATCAAATGAAAGATAAAGGCCCTATCGGTTTGAGGCAAAATATATGATTTTTAATCAAGGGCCATAACTCCACTGTTACTGGTCCGATCTGGCTGGTTTTCGAACTTGACCGAGCTTTCATTGATATTAACAATCTAGTAAAGTTTCATAAAGATCGCATAAAAAATGAAGGCCCTATCATCTTAACGAGGCAACAATAGCATTTTTAACTAAATCAAGGGCCACAACTCTTCTGTTATTGGTCCGATCTGGCTGGTTTTCAAACTTTGGCTGGTTTACAAACTTGTTTGAGCTTTCATTGATATTAACAATCTGGTAAAGTTTCAAAAAGATCGCCCGAAAAATGAAGTCCCCATCATATTAACGAGACAAAATATAGTATTTTTAACTAAATCAAGGGCCACAACTCTGCTGTTACTGGTACGATCTGGCTGGTTTTCGAACGTGTCCGAGTTTTCATTTATATAAACAATCTGGTAAAGTTTGGATGAAAGATGAAGGCCCTATCGTTAACGAGGCAAAATATAGCATTTTTAACTAAATCAAGGGCAATAACTCCGCTGTTACTGGTCCGATCTAGCTGGTTTTCGAACTTGTCCAAGCTTTCGTTGATATTAACAATCTGTGCAAGTTTGGTAAAGATTAAATAATAAATGAAGTTGCTAGAGTGTTCCCAAGGCTTAATATGGCATTTTTCAGCAAAACAAAGGCCACAACTCCGGTGAAATTATTTCGATCTTGCCAGTTTTCGAACTTGTCCGAGCTTTCATTGATATAAAGACACTGGCAAAGTTAAGTAAAGGTCCGATTAATATTGAAGGCCCCCTAGTGTTCACAAGGCAGAAAATAGCATTTTTCAGAAAAATCAAGGGCCATAACTCCTGTGTTACTGATCCGATTTAGCTGGTTTTCTGTCTTTTTTGAGCTTTCATTGATATTAACAATCTGTGCAAGTTTGGTAAAGATCAAATAATAAATGAAGGTGCTAGAGTGTTCACAAGGCAGAAAATGGCATTTTTCAGAAATAACAAGGGCCATAACTCTGGTGCTACGGACCCAATTTAGCTGATTTTCAAACTTGTCCAAGCTATCATTGGTATTAACAATCTGTGCAAGTTTGGTAACGATCAAATAATATATGGTGCTAGAGCGTTCACAAAGCAGAAAATAGCATTTTCAGAAAAAAAACAAGGGCCATGACTCCGGTGTTACTGATCCGAACTGGCTGGTTTTCGAACTTGTCCGGCCTTTCATTGATATTAACAATCTGTGCAAGTTCGGTAAAGATCAAATAATAAATGAAGGTGCTAGTGTTCACAAGGCTTAATATGGAATTTTTCAGCAAAACAAGGGCCATAACTCCGGTGAAATTTATCAGATCCGGCTGGTTTTCGAACTTGTCCCGAGCTTTCATTGATATAAAGACACTGGCAAAGTTTCGTAAAGATTCGATCAATAATGAAGGCCCTAGAGTGTTCACAGGGCAAAAGTTAACAGACGGACGACGGACAACTCGCCATCCCATAAGCTCTAGACTACTGGCCGAAGGAAAAACTAATTTGGCTAAACAAAAATTCATTTGGCTAAACAAAAACTCATTTGGCTAAACAAAAATTCAATTGGATAAACAAAATATAGGCAGTTTAGTCAATGTGGCTAAAACAATTTTAGTCCAATGAATAGCCCAGGCAGTAGAGCTAATAACGAGAGGCCATGAGTTTTTCAAATATCAAGATTGCCGTATGTACCATTAAATTATAAAAAGAGAAAACACTGTTAAATAATATTTAAATTCATTAAATTACCGGTAATGGTTCATTAAAACCCCTGCCCATCGAGGTTTTTAAATAACAAACTCAGACAGACTCTATCTAAAATTCTTTTTTATAGTAAGGTGTACTTAAGTTTAAGACCCTGACAATTTCACTGAACATACGACAAATATATTTATAATGAATAGGGGTAGGACCCCCACTTCATGTTCATTTTGTCTTTTTTTTTATCATGCTCATTCAAGGTTTTCTTCATGACACCGCATATGCAAATATTGAAACGTGGCTCCATCTTAAATGGAATGTCTACAATAAAATTTGCAGCAACTCTGCAGTTCTGCAGGTTAGAAGGTTCTAGGCCCATTCTCCATATATTGTCTAGATGTAAATGGAGAATGAGCCTGGCATGTTCATCCGTTTGGCGCCATATAACCTTTCTTGTGTTGGTGCGCCGTAAAACCCCAATTCAATTAAATTCAATTATAATGAATATAATGAATAAACGCACCCACTGAGTGCTGCAAATTAGCGCAATATATGTATAAAAAAAAAATCATGGACGGTAAAATTTATATAAGATTTTGTTTAATCTACCTTTGTTGAAGGGCCAGTGCTGATCTCAACTCCTACTATAAAAAGCAGAAGTGCTATACAACCCAATAACCAGACTGCATGAAGGGTTCTAGGGGTAACAATATAGGACCCTCTAGCCTCTCCGTAGTCTTGATCATCTTCGACAATTAATTGTAAATACGAACGTCTTGACCCTTTTGTCCAGAAATAAATAGAAACAGAAAACACGCCATTAATTATTATTTATTATTAAAATTTGTTTGACCCGCCACATTAAGGTTGTTGATATGATGATTTCCTCTGTTTTTATTAATTTATTGCCTTCTGCCGTTTTGTCTATCTTGGATAGAAGGTGCGTCTCTATCAGCCAATCAGAAACGACACCAGGATCTCGGTAAAATGGCTCCTGCGTCAAACAAAATAGAAGAAAGGTTCTAGACGTTTGTCTTGAAAAAAATCATTTTTCGAGTGTCATGGCAGAGGTAAAGCGTAAAGAAATATGAATGTCCTCCCTTTCAGGTTGACCACCATCAATTGCATGTAAACCTGAATGTAGTTCCTATAATAAAAAGTAATCCCTCCTTTTTGATGAAATGGGCGTTATAAGTAGGGAAAATCTACCCATTTCTATTCGATTTTGTTGTTGTATATAGTATATATAAGGCCAGAAAAAAAAATCCTGTGTTTCTGGTTAACCGACCGTCCCTATTTTTTGGCGCCGACCCTACAGTTTTATATCATAAAAAAAGACGAAAAAGCTGGGTACGAAACTTTACCATCGGTTACTTAGGCATCCGATTCTGATGATCGATAATGAAAGTCTAAAATCGGCCATCGTAATGTTAAAATGCACTTTAATGTTCAAAATAAAAATAAACATAGAATCCAGGAGACAACACTTGTGAAAATTAGCATATATACACGAATGAACACATTTATATCAATTAGAATTATTTTGCTGATAAAATGATAATGGTGTAAAAAACAAGACAGGAAAAAATACATGCTTAATCAGAAATTATTCAAGGTTCAAGGCCTCAAACTCAGATTAACATGCGTACACGTTATACTTCACTTTGACCGACCGATTATAACCGATGATTGATCGGTTATATCCAACCGATTTTAACTGATGATCGATTGTAAATTTCAACTGATTGCCATCACTAGAAATAGTAGCCTCTAATTTGTGGTTATATTGGTTACCCGGTGACTCGGTTAGCTGTTGGTAGAGCACTCGGTCTGTAAGCGAGGAGTCCTGGGTTCGAGTCATGTAAGTTGTATCTGCCGCATTTTTTCCCCTGATTTACTTCATTAGTGACGATAATTCAGTGAACGCGGGATTGCGGCACCGGTGGTCTGGAAGGACTGGAAGAGCTGGATCAGCTCTTAAAAGTAATGGAGGAAGGATTGTGGTGATGCTGGGTATCCAGTGTTCCTGTTAGCACAGTTGGTACAGGTAGAGCACTCACCTTGTAAGCGCGGGGACCCGTGTTCGAGTCTCGTACCGGCTGCACTTTTTCCCCTTGGTTTTACTTTACTTCAATATTAAAGATTCAATAAAAGACTTTGTTTGAATAAAAATATAATGAATGTTTTGTTGTTTTTTATTTTTATTTAAACATGGCATCTTTTCAAATCTGAAATCTGCCTTCAACACCCATCCCCTCCTACTGAATGTAAAACTAGGGACGGACGGACGGATAATGGGAACACTATTATTATGTCTCCTCCACATTGGTGCATAGGTGCCAGGTTGCTTTCAAGAAAAGCTCTGTAAATTAGTTTGACCAAAGACACAAGCCATCCGAAAAACTACTTGAGGAGTTCTGAAAAGCCTCATCCAAAAAGTCGAAAATTTTGTCAACAAACTATATTATATACAAGATATGACAGCGGCCATTGTTGTTGTCGTTGTTTTCTTCACCGCCAGCAATGACGAACCCCAGAGGCCTCTGGGTAGGGTAAGATCCAACACCTGATATCCTCCACCACAATAATAATTTTTGCCGGGGCGGAATTGCGTAATTCATAATTTTGATAGAGCATCATCAAAAAAACTGCCCAATCAGTGACCAGAAATAAGACATAGCCAATACATTCTGGTAGGTGATAAACTCGGTCTTTATCCTTGATGTTCAACCAAGTTCACTGTTAAAATTAAGGTATTTACAGTGAGATTCTTTTAAAACCCTGAATATTTCATGCACATTCATGAAAATTGATTCAATATATGTAGGATGGTGTTCCCTAATACTGACGCTGTTGGCAGGTGCCCTGTTCGCAACATAGCGTCGTCACATGACCACAATAAGTTCATTCATAAATATCATCAAGCAGACGAAGATTTGACGGAGCCCCAAAGTTTATCAACTTATTTTACGAAGTGTTATGGGTTCTTTTGTTGATAAGGGGGTGGAGGAAATTTACACATTGTGATGTTTTTATGTATTTATATGGAAAACCAATGTTACTTACCATGAGTTGCGACATTTTGCCGATATGTATTTGTAAACATTAGCGTGACCTTCGGGTATGAATTGTGCGATTTTGATCACAGGTAGGTGGCGATTGAGGGTGATGTCATCAAAAATAGTGTTTACCGCGATATTAAAGAACCCGCGATATTAGGAGAAACCACTATATCTTCTAAAATCAAAATCTTGAAAATTGTCTTTTTACTCTGCCAAAGATTTTTATTTTACTATAGAACCTAAGGATAAAAACCGAGTAACACAAATTTTATCACCTACTGAAAATAAAATCTCAACATCTCTGCAATGCAAAATTATGAATAATCCCATAATTCATAGACTGTTTACCCTCACATCTTCATTCGTAACTGTCATTGCAGGGAATCAGTGGTACCTACACAAATCAGCGTTACGTTGTAGAATCGGATACCAATACATTATTACGCAATTCCGCCCCGGCTGAAATGGCCGCTGTCATACCCTGTATATAATATAGTTTGTTGACAAAAATTTCGACTTTTTGGAGGAGGCTTTTCAGAACTCCTCAAGTAGTTTTTCGGATAGCTTGTGTCTTTGGTCAAACTAATTTACAGAGCTTTTCTTGATAGCAACCTGGCACCTATGCATTGGTGGTGGGGCATACACAATTATATCAAAGCCACGTGGTTTGTTTTGCAGAACGTTTTTTTTCGCAGTGAATTTTTACGCGGTGAAAAGTTAAACTTTTGTGCATCCCATCTATAGCCTATAGATCTACACGGTAACAAATACAGTACATTATGATAATTGCCCATTAATAATCTAAGGTTATCAATTACCTTCTTATAAACTTTCTAAAATCTACTTTTTTCCTAGAAACACATCCGGTCTGGGCCTGTAGGCTGTACATCGTCTGCTTTTTGAAAGGAATATTCCAGAGAACTCTGACGTAATAGTCTACCAGAAATGAGCTGGAATGACCCTAAATGAACTCAGACGAACCCATCTACAGCGCACAGAAGGGTGTATCATCGGTAGTAAAGAATTATTTTCTGTTTAAATTCAGTTCTATCAGTTCATCAGGGAGTAAGTATACTTACTCCCTGAGTTCATGTAGTTTAGATTATTTTTAAAAGTGTATTGTTTTTAAAAATAGATCTACTGTAGTCATTAAATAAGCAAACTTGTTAAAGTTTTGCACTTCTAGGGGATACATTTACCCACAGACAAATTAATAAAGTCTGTGATTTACTCAGTGAAGTAAGAAGAGAGTGAATGGTGACCCGTAATGGAGATATAGCGCAGCTGACTGAAATCTCGTATGGCTTCGAGAAGTGGAAGGAACCTCGTTTTAGCGTTAAACTTTTCTGAATATCCGCCATTTTGTTTCCATCGGTGAAGTGCTCTGCTTTGTGAAATTGTAAAATATTTGACTGTTTTGCATTATTAGGTCATCTTACTTCACAGAACTTGTTTGTTGTTATATAACTAATAGTTGATATTGACATTTTGGGTATTTTTACGTTACTTTACAGTGAATTGATTGATATAAAATAAAATGCACAAACTGTTGGTCGGCCGTGTTCGTTAAAGTATTGTTTATCAGATGTCGAGATGGCGCAAATCCGCTATACATTTGTTTGTTTTAATTAATTCCTCAAAAATAAACAGCTCGCCGTCGAAAACTGTGATTGTAAAAAGTAGTGGTCCACTTTTTTTATGCAAAACTCCTTTATTTTATCTAATAATTTGTGTTAAAGACTGCATAGATATCGACCAGCATGGCCGATTCTAGCCAATGCCGATTAAATGCACCCTTTTGTACTTCTCTATTAATTTGTTTGTTTTATTTAATTCCTAGAAAATAGACAGCTCGCTGTCGAGAAATATGATTGAAGAATGTAGTGGTACACTTTTTGTTATGCAAACACCTTAATTTTGTCTAATAATTTGTCTTAACAACTGCATAGATATCGCACAAAACGACCATACATGCCGATTCCATCCAATGATTATGAAATGCTATCTTGTTTGACTTCGCTATACATTTTTTTTGTTTTAGTTAATTCCTAGGAAATAGACAGCTCGTTGTCAAGAAATATGATTGACGGATGTAGTGGTACACTTTTTGTTATGTAAAAACCTTAATTTTGTCTTAAAGACGACATAGGGTGTCGACCAAAACGGCCATACATGGCCGAATCTAGCCAACGACGATGCTGTAGGAATCCGCTTTAGGTTTTTTAATTTTAGTTAATTCCTCCAATAAAAACACCTCGCTGTCGAGAAATATGATTAAAGAATGTAGTGGTACACTTTTTGTTTATGTAAACGCTTTAATTATGTTTTAAAAACTCTTATTCAACCCATCTGTGTTGGTGCTCTTTTGGTTAATTAAATGTCCTTTCCAGCAGTTGAACAACGAACAACACCTTTTAATGTCTGTATCAATTCAGCGCTTTCCAATGCATTTCACCATAAATTATGCGTCCTGGAGATAGTATTTTTTTTACTATAAGTTCTTAAACCCATATGACCTACATAGATATATAATCACGCAAAAACAGTTAAATGAAGCGGCGCTAACGCAGGGTTTTATGGCAGTTGTTTATTGCGATCAAAAGATATAAAGGGTTTCTCCAATCATAATTATACGGTGCCCCGTGGCTAATTGGTCGTCCTAAGCAGGATGTTTGTTTAGATCAAAGAGGCCATAAATCACTGGCAAACACTGGCCACCCGTGGTGTGTTGACATCGAATATATACCATGATTGTGTAATATTATTATTTTTCAATTTTATTTATATTATATGCATCTATGAAACTAAACACATAAGAAATAGATTATGTTCATTCGGATTTGTCAAAAAACACACTCATAAGTGTGTTAACGTTTCATTTTTATTTAACAAATTATCATTGTAACAAATTGATTTGTTATGCCGTTTTAATATGACAATATTAGGAAAATATAACTAATGCTAAACTGATGTATCTGCACTGTTAAAACCCACTTACGTGTTTAATTACAAGTTTTTCATGTGATATTATATTTTTTTTTATACAAAATTATCTCATTCGTGTTGCGAGTTACTGTGTCATGTTACAAGATATTTAAAAGTTCCACTTAGACGGATGCTAGTATTTTAAAAATGTGTTATTATGTAATATATAAAAAAACAATTCAATCAAAAAAAATGAGTGTGAATTGAGAACATTAATAATTGAAAACGTAAAAAAAAAAAAGAAGTTAGATAAACCACAGACCAGTTGCACTTACTAATAATTAGGTTAGGTCTGGTTACAGAGTTTTGTAATTATCTTATAATTCTATAAATGAATACACATTTAGAAAAACAACAACAAACACACCCCCCCCCCCCCCCCCCCCCCCCACTCCCAACCCCAAAATATCGAATTCGTGTACATGTATAATGTATTTTATATATATTCCCTTTTATTAATGACATCTTTTAAATATGTTTCGAAATAAATACAAAAATAAATCAGTAACTCTAGTACTCTTAACTTAATGCTAACGCCCCTTTTTACAAACAATCAAAATAAAAATCGTCATCTACCGCTAACCAGCAGTTGCCAATAAATAAACCTTAATTTTAATAAACCTTGAAAGAATATGTGTATGTATGGAAGCGTCAAAATAGCAACGAAGGTGTAACAAGTTTATCTTGATTAACGCGAATCTGATTACCGATACAATGAACCCATTCCGCTATATTCATAACATTTGACTGATAGCGTTAACCGCGCACCTGCCGCAGTTATAAGCATTTTTAAAGAGCGCCCAGCGATCAAGATGAAATTTCTGATCATGTACAGAGACGCTTATCTTTCTCGTTTTAGCCATACGAGATCGTGCGAGATTCGATTATGAGCCCATTCACTCTCTTCTTACTTCACTGATTTACTGTAATCATGTAAATATTGGTGCAAAATTACAGGTCTATAACTCGCAGTTATTTTAAGGATTGTTTTTCATTTTTTGCGATGTTATCGAAGTATAACACGTCGATGATGGTCACACATTGTATAAAACCGCGTAGAATGACCAGGGAGTACGTTAGAACGTTATAACGTACTCCCTGGAATGACTAAATAATCAGAAAGCAGTAAATCTGTGTTTTGACTATTGTTCGCAGTTTGTCATTATCTTTTTCCAGTATTTTTAAGGTTTACTGTAGTTTGTTTGCTAGTGGTTGATACTAACAAAAAAAAGAGAGAACAAACTAATAATAACAGGAAAAAAAAAAAACTTACCACATGGCTTCAAACTTTTAAATTTTTATATGGTATTATTTTTTCAACTTTGTATATAGATATACTGTAGATCTAATATACTTTTTAAAAAGGTTAAGCTGTGGAATTTGACGTCGCTTCTTGTTTTGATAAATGTTTAGCTTGGCTTGCATGATGATTTTACTCAAGACTATGTATCATTTTTAAAATGTTTAAGTATATATGTGTATAAATCATCCAGTGCAACATGTAATGATATAGTTTTCGACAAACATGATAGAGTTGATTCGATTAAAGCGGGAAGTGGACAACATGTTCGTCAAATGCATTGGCAGATAACATACCTATTCCGCAGTGGCACAAGTACATTAGTAACTATGCCAATAAAGCCAACTTAAAATCATTCCTATGTGAAAGGCGGTGCCATGATGCATCTGGCATCTTGGACGTCTTAAATAACAGTTTAGTGCTTCCTCAATATATGACTATAACAGGGCTAGAAATAATCATGGGATATTACTTTAACATGCTGCTACAGATCTCTGTTTGTGTGCTTTAAAATAAACCACGAAAACACAGACACCAAAAAAGATCAAATTTGACATTTGACCATTGACTGTGACCTTGAACTTTGCCATATATTACCCAATCTTACGTTGCCTATGAGATAACTTATGAGATATTGTATATACTGCACACTTAATTCTACATAATATTCCAAAGAAAAGCCCAAGATGTTTTGTAAAAAAAAATGGAATTAGTTAGAGAAAGGACACGACTGTGAAAGAAATTCAAAAATGTTGAAGTTCCTCTGAAAAATTGAGCCATTTCAGTACTGTATTTAACGTAAAAAAAATACATTCTGAGTTTGCTCACATGCTTGAGCCAAACGCGTGCTCTGTCGATAATGAAACTAAAGGAATACTATTTGCTGTGTTATGTGTTTTAGTCTTTTTTTTTCCGAAAGGAAAGATCTTACGTAGCCATGTACCATTCGATTAACGGTAAAATATTGTACATACAATATACATGTATATCCGAAATTTCCGTGTTGCATTTCTTTTTCGCTTCAGTATATTAAATGAAGAAAGACGGATTATCACGACATATTTACTATGATATGATTTACAAATGTTGTATAATCCTTAGTCATGGTCATTTCTATTCAGCATCTATAAAACTGTTACGACATGTATCAACATAGGTTCTGAACATTGCAATGCACAGCATTCTAGTATTCAGTATTTTGGGTTCTATGATTATGTCTGCCTAAATCCTGAAAAGGACGGTAACGTTTGATATTTGTCTCAATCCTGTCTTGTCGAACTAAATATGATTATTTAGATAAGTTGATCTCAGGATTAAAATACCTTGTGAATCAAATAGGAAAGATGATTGATTGGTTTTCACGCAACATGTATAATTATGCAGTTTTATTGTCTATCGGCGTAGCCACTATTAGGCCATATAGGCCGGGGCCTAGTTCTCTCAATTTGAAAAATGAGAATAAAATGGGAAGTCCAAAATTTCAATAAAAACTGAAGCCGGATGGGGAGGTTATAGGGGATTGGTTAAGGATCAACATTTGTTTCTTATGTTATGTTCCTGTGTAGGTAATTCAAATTTGTCAACACATATTCTTTAAATACAACACAAGTGTTCCGTCAGATATACGCCAAAACGCACCATTACATAGCTACGTTTTGACCATTACATAGCTACGTTTTGAATAAAAACGAAAGGGAACATTCCCCCGGACGCCGCTCCGCACCCCAATCTTAGTCTGTTTATTTTACCCTGTTATGAATGAAGCATTAAAGGAGTACACGACAATCTTGGTGTGTTTATTTTACCCTGCAATGAAGCATTAAAGGAGCACACGGCAAGCATTAAAGGAGCACACGGCAATCTTGGTTTGTTTATTTTACCCTGCAATGAAGCACTAAAAGAGCACACGGCAATATTGGTGTGTTTATTTTACCCTGCAATGAAGCATTAAAGGAGCACACGGCAAGCATTTAAGGTGCACACGGCAAGCATTAAAGGTGCACACGGCAATCTTGGTGTGTTTATTTTTCCCTGCAATGAAGCATTAAAGGGACACATGGCAATCTTGGTGTGTATATTTTACCCTGCAAAGGTGCACACGGCAATCTTTATGTGTTCATTTTACCCTGTAATGAAGCATTAAAGGAGCATACGGCAATCTTGCTGTGTTTATTTTATCCTGTAAAGGTGCACACGGCAATCTTGATGTGTTTATTTTACCCTGTAATGAAGCATTAAAGGAGCATACGGCAATCTTGGTGTGTTTATTTTACCTTGTAATGAAGCATTAAAGGAGCATACGGCAATCTTGCTGTGTTTATTTTACCCTTTAAAGGTGCACACGGCAATATTGATGTGTTTATTTTACCCTTCAATGAAGCATTAAGGGAGCACACGGCAATCTTGGTGTGTTTATTTTACCCTGTAATGAAGCATTAAAGGAGCATACGGCAATCTTGCTGTGTTTATTTCATCCTGTAAAGGTGCACACAGCAATCTTGATGTGTTTATTTTACACTGTAATGAAGCATTAAGGGAGCATACGGCAATCTTGGTGTGTTTATTTTACCCTGTAATGAAGCATTAAAGGAGCATACGGCAACCTTGCTGTGTTTATTTCATCCTGTAAAGGTGCACACAGCAATCTTGATGTGTTTATTTTACCTTGTAATGAAGCATTAAAGGAGCATACGGCAATCTTGCTGTGTTTATTTTACCCTGTAAAGGTGCACACGGCAATCTTGATGTGTTTATTTTACCCTGCAATGAAGCTTTAAGGGAGCATACGGCAATCTTGGTGTGTTTATTTTACCCTGTAATGAAGCATTAAAGGAGCATACGGCAATCTTGCTGTGTTTATTTTACCCTTTTATTAAGCATTAAAGGAGCATACGGCAATCTTGGTGTGTTTATTTTACCCTGTAATGAAGCATTTAAGAGGCACACGGCAATCTTGATGTGTTTATTTTACCCTGTTATGAAGCATTAAAGAGCATACGGCAATATTGGTGTGTTTATTTTACCCTGTTATGAAGCATTAAATGAGCATACGGCAATCTTGGTGTGTTTATTTTACCCTGTAATGAAGCATTAAAGGTGCACACGGCAATCTTGGTGTGTTTATTTACCCTGTAATGAAGCATTAAAGGAGCATACGGCAATCTTGCTGTGTTTATTTTACCCTGTAAAGGTGCACACGGCAATCTTGGTGTGTTAATTTTACCCTGCAATGAAGCATTAAAGGAGCACACGGCAATCTTGAAGTTTTTATTTTACCCTGTTATGAAGCATTAAAGGAGCACACGGCAATCTTGAAGTTTTTATTTTACCCTGTTATGAAGCATTAAAGGAGCACACGGCAATCTTGATGTGTTTATTTTACCCTGTTATGAAGCATTAAAGGAGCACACGCAATCTTGATGTTCATAGTGTGTTTATTTTACCCTGTAATGACGCATTAAAGGAGCACACGGCAATCTTGTTGTGTTTATTTTACCCTGTAATGAAGCATTAAAGGAGCACACGGCAATCTTGATGTGTTTATTTTACCCTGTAATGAAGCATTAAAGGAGCACACGGCAGTCTTGATGTGTTTATTTTCCCTGTAATGAAACATTAAAGTACCACATGGCAATCTTGGTGTGTTTAATTTACTCTGTAATGAAGCTATTAAAGGAGCACACGGCAACCTTGATGTGTTTATTTTCGACTTTAATGAAGCATTAAAGGAGCACACGGCAGTCTTGATGTGTTTATTTTCCCTGTAATGAAACATTAAAGGACCACATGGCAATCTTGGTGTGTTTATTTTACTCTGTAATGAAGCTATTAAAGGAGCACACGGCAACCTTGATGTGTTTATTTTACACTGTAATGACGCATTTAAGAAGCACAGGGCAATCTTCATTTTACCCTGTAATGAAGCATTAAAGGAGCACACGGCAATCTTGGTGTGTTTATTTTACCCTGTAATGAAGCATTAAAGGAGCACACGGTAAACTTGGTGTGTTTATTTTACCCTGTATTGAAGCATTAACGGGGCACGCGGCAATCTTGGAGTGTTTATTTTACCCTGCAATGAAGCATTAAAGGAGCACACGGCAATCTTGTTTTTTATTTTACCCTGTAATGAAGCATTAAAGGAGCACACGGCAATCTTGATGTGTTTAATACTCGGGCCTACCATAAAAAAAGTGTTGGCTTTCTGTTTCCCTACCTACACAGGGCCCTACTAAAAAGGGCTATACCCAAACTTTTTATAACAATGTTTTAACATTATTTTTGTTGTTGCTATCTTCAGTATATTTTTTGTTTAATTTCTTAAGGTGTTTACTGTCCTTGGCAAAAAAAAAAATCACCTACCTACCTTCCCATTTACGAAATCCTGAGTCGGGAAACAGCAAACTTTTTTTTAAGGATGGCCTCGCGATATCCCGCTTTTTTCCCTACATAACCTGCGTATGCGCAATCATTAATAATTATAATTAGAATAGGCCAAGGCAAATTGTTTTTACATTTGTTACTAATTATTGATTATTGCCCCACTTATTTAAAAACAAAACAAAAAAATAAATAAATAAAACCTGGTGAAATAACGGAAACAAATCTCATATTTGTATTTAATTATATGAAGGAGTTTTAAAGTCAAAATGTTACAGGATTAATCGATGTGCTGATTTTAATGCATGATATAAATCTCAAGAGTGCCATGTGTCCCTTTAACGTTTATTTCCAGGCACTGTGTACATGTTATCTTAAATATTTTGCTTGCTACTGACTTTGATTCCATTATATGAATGTACTTACAGGCCCGTAGCTACGCTATCAAGGCAGTTGCCTTGGTACAATTTTGAAAAAGTACCAAACATTGAATAAACAGTTTAATGTTATCGCTAATCAATAAATTAAATACCCTTGAATATAATTGTCTAATGAAGAACTGAAAGTCGTGCCTGTGGAATGCACTTACATCAGGAAATCTCATTAAGTCAACATTTGTTTCCTGGGGGCATGTCCTTAGACCCCGAGGAAGGGATTTGCATCGATTTAATTTCAGGGCTGGCTACGGGCCTAAACGGTAAGCATTGTGTATGTGTTGATAATATAGACACATTTCTTTAAAAATAAACCAGCAATGGTGGAATGTTGATTTAGACCAACGAGTTTGGATGTAATTACAAATTAATTTTGCGGTATATTGGTGAGGTGGTGATGTGGTGGTGGAGGTCATCATACATTATTAGTGTGCAGGAGCGTAGCTGGCCGCTATTAAGTTTAGGCCCAATCAATTGAGCATCATAGCCGCAATTTGCTAGTCGGCTATGGCAGCCTGCTCGCCCCCTCGCCCATTATGTTTTAAAATTAAATGTAAGATGGTGCCTTCTTACGAGTTTGGGGAGACTTTTTTAAAATAACCAAAATTAATTTTTTTTGGATGGATTTCAAGATTGCATTGGCGAAACGTTATAATTCTGAACGTTATTACAAAAGGCCTACATTTCGATTTTACAACAACACCCTATTTTACCAACTTCATTTTTTTCAAATTATATATACGAGGGACGTTCAAATAATACGTGGACGTTTTTAATAGTTATTACACTTTTATAAATCAAAGAAATTGAATTATATAGCAATAAAGTTTTGCGCTTTCACTTTCATATCAGTGTACATGTATATTATAAAACTATTTGAAAAATATTTCAAGAAAAAATAACTTATTCGAGACCTATAATAAAAAACTAAGGCACGAAAATGATGCTACATGTAGTATGCTATTAAATAACAAATAAGATGAAATGAAGGTGACGACATCGTTTGTTTACACTAGTTTTCCGATGTTTATACGCGAATTTTCATTCGATTTTGGAAAATTTATAGATTAATAATTATATTATTTAATTTATATATTCTTTTATATTGACTACACAGAGTATGCAGAATTTTGCAGGAAGTTTAGATGCATTGAAAGTATGCAGATAAAAACTGTAATACCGGCACAGTAAATAAATCCTCGGTTCACAATACCGGTACAGTTTTTGTAGCTGTACCCACACTATTCGTCGAAGTTATTTTTTCTTGGAAAAATATTATAAAATTATTTGGAACAGATTCAAGAAATACGATTTTTTACAACCCCACTATAGCCGCCACGGAGCACGTCATTGTCATTTGTGTGCTATGGCGTCGCCGTGAAAGCAACAACAACCTAACATTATAAATGATGACAAATGCTAGAAATAACAGACGTAATTGTTATTTAATTATATTATTGTATTATTCATCGTTGGCATTAAATAAATATAGTACATCATTGTTGAATAATCATGTTTTGTAAGTATATCACAGCTTCGGAAAGAGATCATATGAATTTGATCGAGATTAGTACAAATATTCAAAATATTTAGAAAACATTCCAAAAGACATGTTTATTGAACATATATCAGTATTCTTAGTTTATTAACATATATACTTTAAAGAAAATATGTAAGAGTTTAAAATGTTATGTTTTTCTATTTCATTTTTGTATTAAACATTTTGTTTTATTAAAAATTCCTATTCTTTAACATTTCATTAACATTTTAGCGCTCCGTGATTTTTTTCTGACGTCGCCAATTTCAACTTAAACGCGAGGAAGTGTCTGTCTACTTATTTATATTTATTCTAGTTCTCCATGGTCACTATTCACAAAATTCATGATTGTAATTCTGGAATACCACTGACAATGCTACTTTGGTTTTGCGTATTTTCCGTTTATTTAGCCATTTCCGAAATGCAGTTATAAACTACAGACGTCATATTTTGGATTGCTGGACGTAGATGGGTTTCTGGCCCTAATATATCATTCATTGCAACGTAATTAGACATTGGTATTGATTTTTTGTTTAAATCATTTGATTTCTTATGAGTTGGATTACAACATGTATGAATCTTAAAGGTTTACGTCAATATCGAAAAAGTCCACGTACTATTTAAAAGCCCTCGTATATATGTTTTTTAAGAATTTTCTTATTTGGGAAAAAGTTGTAGGCGCCTGTAGTGCCTATAATCAACTATGCCACTGATGGGTGATGATGGCAATTATATATGAAACAATTTTATTATAATCGGTTTGTATTTTAATCTCAGCATACATTCTAATATAACAGAACGATTACACGGAGCTTTGTCTTATTACATTTTGGAAAAGGGAGATTTAAAGTCGGAAAAATATCGCGATAAGCAACTTTATATCATACAGAGCTATGCAGAGCTATGCCAAAATAACAGCATAGGGGTCCATGCATGCTCCCTGGGCCTAGGCCCGAGGGGGTCCATGCATGCTCCCCGGGCATAGGCCCGAGGGGGTCCTTGCATGCTCCCCGGGTATATGCCCGAGAGGTCCAGGCATGCTCCCCGGGCCTAACTTCCACATGGCTACACGCCTGAGTTTCTTATCTCTTTTTCAATCCTAGTCACGATGACGTAGATCTAACGAAACGTTAATAATAGATAAATAAATAGTTAATATACTCAGTAAAGGTAAACTCTTTAGCTTAATGTTACAATCGTAACGCTATTGATGATTATGTGTATGTCATGTGATTTTTAAAAGCTGAATCAATAAGAACAACCGACATTAAATAAACCTTTTTTCCGATAGTAAAATGGTGCACTCTGACGAGTTTGGGGAGACACTTTTGAGGATAAAGAGAACATATCAGGGAAAAGTTTTTCGGCAGGGGTCTGGTCTGCATGCAGTGCCTAAAAGCAGCTACGCCACTAGAAACATATTTCTTGTAGGAAAGGTAAATATCTACTTTGGGCGGAGTAGATTTCAAATTTGAAAATGTGTGATTTGACTGATCGGTTCAACTGAAATAAATTTAATTTAGAGCTTACTGGGGCATGTGATATAAAATGGACGGTCAGCAAAGATTATCATTGATATAAGTTTGTAATTATACGGATTTGTTTTTCATGTTTTGTACAATTTGTGATACATCATTGACGTGTTATACTTTGATAATACCGCAAAAAATGAAAAACAATCCTTAAATAAATTTGCGTTGGAATGGTGTGAAAATACCTCATTGAAAGTTCCATTAAATTGCATTAATCATCATATGCATACCATCTTTGGGATGGTTCAAATTTCTGTACTTCTGACAATTTAAATATTGAGTTCTGTTCAACACAAGTCTAGCGGACATGAACGGTAGCAAGCACTATTTACTACCGTTCATGGAGAGTCTCAATGTTTAGCATGTTTAGCGGTGGACCCATTTACAATTTGACACTTTCCTCATTGATTGCGCGATGACCGGATAAACTGTGGACCCTATGATGACGTGACGTCGACCTAAATCATCAATGGGCGAGTAATTGCATTGTGGCTTTCTATGCTTTTGTTTTTTATATTCATATATGCATGATCATCTATGTGTTATACTTATATTGCCTATTAATGCTGCCTTGTTTGAACGAGAATATTACCCGGCGGGAATTTATTTATTAGCAATGTCACGTTTTATTGGGATGACGATCGGATAAGAGTGAGGTTTATGCACCCTTAAACCTGATTTAAACGCCCAGTTTCCCTTTTCCACTGACCGTTCCACTAACCTGACCGTGATGTCATTTGCATTGTTTTTTATTAACAGTGTAATTGTTGTTTATGTCAATGCTTGTTTTAGTTGATTGTGTTCTGTGAAAGCTATTTTTCCCGTTCGACTGTTGTACCTACTTGTTGACATTCTTATAACGTCAAACTGATTCTACAGATTCGAATATTTCCATTTGTTTCATATTATACGTTATTATATGCACATATACTTCACCTAACCCAGTTGTTAGAATGTTACGCAAACCAATCTTAACAAAGTGTCTAAACAAAAAGCCAAGCAAAAGAACCATTTAAAACAAATACCGAGGCGTTTATTATAAAAAAAAAGTCTTCGTACTCAACCATGTAACAATTGCAACGTTTCAGCGTGTTCGCTTGGCCGTTGGAAATAAAAACTTGACACGTATTTCTTACGTAAAACATTTTACAATGGACAACAACATTAATCAAAATGGTACTCGTCTTCGAGTATGTTACAAAGTCTACATCGTCTCTCGTCTATATGAACTCTATTGCTGGACCATTTGTCCATTTCCACTTCTAATCTATGAGACGATATCTAAGTAGGGTTGTAACACAAAATTTGAAATATTTCGGTAAAACAAAGCTCTGTGTGAATAAAATAATCTTGTGTTCCGTTATTGTATAAAAACATTATTCAAACGTTGTTTAAAAATGGCATTCATTTCGTCTTATTTGGAAAACCTTCATACCACTATACAATTTCGAAAAGACTGTTATACTTTAAATTGATGTTTTGTACATTACGGAGGAGGTTTATTTCTATTTATAAATAAAATAATCTCACGAAAGTGTAATGTTCATCTATATTTGTGTTTAAATGGATTGGAGGCGATCTGGAAGTATTATGGGTGTCAATGCAAATCGAATAAAACCATCAGACTGTGTGTCAGTTTCATATTTAATTTGCATAAGCATTAAACTAGGTCCACTGATCCGTCCAATTTATTTATTGTTAATGAAATAGTTTAGTCTGAAAAACTAAACACGTTTCGCTGTATAAATCGTTAACAATAATTCACATGATGATTTCATGTGGCTGTGAACTCATGTGTTGTGACCGAAGTACGTTTTATTTGAATTATATGAACAATTTTAAACGATGTAAGCCCTCTTTGAATTAATATTTATGATTTTGCAACAAAAAACAAAAAGAGTCGTCGAGTTGTCTGGACCAAACATTTTCATCAACAATAATTAAAGCTAAGGTAATATGCGGCTAAATTTAATACATATATTAATGCACATTTCATATACAACTGAAGCACATTATGGGTGTTTTCATTGCCGGAGTCTCAAGACTCCGGCTATATTTAGTGAACTGTGTATCAACGTCATTTTACTGTTGTTCATAAAACAACTGTTACCGGGACGCAGTCAAATTGGTATACAGGCATTTTATGGGTCTTCTACTACTTGAATTAGGTATCAATTTCAGGGATACAGTCTATAATCTTTCACAGCATACGAATACAGCTGGTTCGAAATCGTTATCGTCACTGATTATTGATTGATGATAAACTTTATTAAAGGGACAAACGGCAATCTTGATTTTTTAAAAGCTCGCGGCGGCCCGTTAGTTTTTCTACTTAACTTGCATTTGTTCAATAATTAATATCAATTATAAGAATAATATAAAGGAAACTGTGTTTGAATATTACTAACTGTTTATGTGTAAAGCTATATATGTATAGTGCTGCCTGATTTTAAAATAAGCAACACCTCTTCAATCATTAAACAGCGTTGATGAAACTTTAAAGGGAGTACATCAGGCTTTTCATGGGGGTCTAGGTGTCCGACTTAAAATTGACAAATATTGATATTTTCTATTCTACTTGGCCAAAACATAAAGAATGAGCCTAAAAATTATCCCTTATTTGCAAAGAAATTCATTCTGCACAGTAATACGTGCTATCCTAGGTGACGCACCAGGGTTAATTTCAGCATTTTACGTCCGATTCCGTTCTAGCTATATGGTGTTTTCAAAGTTTAGACATAAACAAAATGGTTCTAACATCATATTTTGATTGATATAAGTGTTTTATCATGAACTGGAACAATTTTATAATTTAAGATGTTTCTAGAAAAATCCTGATGTACCCCCTTTAACTGAAGCATCTTCTAAAGAGTTTGAATAGGTCTGTTCCACTGCAAGTTTATTCTCATGAAACTACTAATCAAATTTCAATAATAACAAACATATAACATTAAACCCTTTCTTACATTGCTAAAATCTGAGATTACCTTCACAGGCGCTCCAATTGCTATACTATTATCATTACGTTGTCTTTTTGTTTATAACTATGATAATTTACCAATTCTTCATATTCTAACCATGATTTTTTCCCAACTCCTCATATTCTAATCATGAAACAACATTTTATTTCGTGATCCATTACACATACTATATCAGATGTCTATCCTATTCATATTATAACATTATACAATACAGATGCCGACATTAAACACATGTTCATTTTGTCTCATTATGACTAGTTTATCTAGTGCTCAAATCTTTCATGATAAATGTGTTTTGATTGTTGAAAATTACAAATAAAAAAATTCTAACATCTACAAACTGTTCGTTTATTTTTATCATATTCATTCCCCTTAATGTTTTCTTATGTAACTGTTCTGACCGGTTTGTGATACTTTGTATCACTGTTTTCTTCTTTGTGTTTGGATTGACACCACTATTTTTCTTCCAGATCGTCTCCAGTCCCTTTAAATACTATCATGTGAATATGTATGGTATCATATGTTTATTTGTGTATAACATCCGTTGTAAAAAAAAACGCAAATAGAGAAATAAAAATGAACAATTTTTGTACATTACGAAAGAGTTGTATAAAATGCAGTTATATGTGATGTCTGATTTTACATTAAAGGCACACACGGCAACCTTGATTTCTCTACATAACCTGCAGTTATATGTGATGTCTGATTTTACATTAAAGGCACACACGGCAACCTTGATTTCTCTATATAACCTGCAGTTATATGTGATGTCTGATTTTACATTAAAGACACACACGGCAACCTTGATTTCTCTACATAACCTGCAGTTAAATGTGATGTCTGATTTTACATTAAAGGCACACACGGCAACCTTGATTTCTCTACATAACCTGCAGTTAAATGTGCTGTCTGATTTTACATTAAAGGCACACACGGCAACCTTGATTTCTCTACATAACCTGCAGTTATATGTGATGTCTGATTTTACATTAAAGGCACACACGGCAACCTTGATTTCTCTACATAACCTGCAGTTAAATGTGATGTCTGATTTTACATTAAAGGCACACACGGCAACCTTGATTTCTCTACATAACCTGCAGTTAAATGTGATGTCTGATTTTACATTAAAGGCACACACGGCAACCTTGATTTCTCTACATAACCTGCAGTTAAATGTGCTGTCTGATTTTACATTAAAGGCACACACGGCAACCTTGATTTCTCTACATAACCTGCAGTTAAATGTGATGTCTGATTTTACATTAAAGGCACACACGGCAACCTTGATTTCTCTACATAACCTGCAGTTAAATGTGATGTCTGATTTTACATTAAAGGCACACACGGCAACCTTGATTTCTCTACATAACCTGCAGTTAAATGTGCTGTCTGATTTTACATTAAAGGCACACACGGCAACCTTGATTTCTCTACATAACCTGCAGTTAAATGTGATGTCTGATTTTACATTAAAGGCACACACGGCAACCTTGATTTCTCTACATAACCTGCAGTTATATGTGATGTCTGATTTTACATTAAAGGCACACACGGCAACCTTGATTTCTCTACATAACCTGCAGTTATATGTGATGTCTGATTTTACATTAAAGGCACACACGGCAACCTTGATTTCTCTACATAACCTGCAGTTATATGTGATGTCTGATTTTACATTAAAGGCACACACGGCAACCTTGATTTCTCTACATAACCTGCAGTTAAATGTGCTGTCTGATTTTACATTAAAGGCACACACGGCAACCTTGATTTCTCTACATAACCTGCAGTTAAATGTGATGTCTGATTTTACATTAAAGGCACACACGGCAACCTTGATTTCTCTACATAACCTGCAGTTATATGTGATGTCTGATTTTACATTAAAGGCACACACGGCAACCTTGATTTCTCTACATAACCTGCAGTTATATGTGATGTCTGATTTTACATTAAAGGCACACACGGCAACCTTGATTTCTCTACATAACCTGCAGTTATATGTGATGTCTGATTTTACATTAAAGGCACACACGGCAACCTTGATTTCTCTACATAACCTGCAGTTAAATGTGATGTCTGATTTTACATTAAAGGCACACACGGCAACCTTGATTTCTCTACATAACCTGCAGTTAAATGTGCTGTCTGATTTTACATTAAAGGCACACACGGCAACCTTGATTTCTCTACATAACCTGCAGTTAAATGTGATGTCTGATTTTACATTAAAGGCACACACGGCAACCTTGATTTCTCTACATAACCTGCAGTTATATGTGATGTCTGATTTTACATTAAAGGCACACACGGCAACCTTGATTTCTCTACATAACCTGCAGTTATATGTGATGTCTGATTTTACATTAAAGGCACACACGGCAACCTTGATTTCTCTACATAACCTGCAGTTATATGTGATGTCTGATTTTACATTAAAGGCACACACGGCAACCTTGATTTCTCTACATAACCTGCAGTTAAATGTGATGTCTGATTTTACATTAAAGGCACACACGGCAACCTTGATTTCTCTACATAACCTGCAGTTAAATGTGCTGTCTGATTTTACATTAAAGGCACACACGGCAACCTTGATTTCTCTATATAACCTGCAGTTATATGTGATGTCTGATTTTACATTAAAGGCACACACGGCAACCTTGATTTCTCTACATAACCTGCAGTTAAATGTGATGTCTGATTTTACATTAAAGGCACACACGGCAACCTTGATTTCTCTTCATAACCTGCAGTTAAATGTGCTGTCTGATTTTACATTAAAGGCACACACGGCAACCTTGATTTCTCTACATAACCTGCAGTTATATGTGATGTCTGATTTTACATTAAAGGCACACACGGCAACCTTGATTTCTCTACATAACCTGCAGTTAAATGTGATGTCTGATTTTACATTAAAGGCACACACGGCAACCTTGATTTCTCTACATAACCTGCAGTTAAATGTGCTGTCTGATTTTACATTAAAGGCACACACGGCAACCTTGATTTCTCTATATAACCTGCAGTTATATGTGATGTCTGATTTTACATTAAAGGCACACACGGCAACCTTGATTTCTCTACATAACCTGCAGTTAAATGTGATGTCTGATTTTACATTAAAGGCACACACGGCAACCTTGATTTCTCTACATAACCTGCAGTTAAATGTGCTGTCTGATTTTACATTAAAGGCACACACGGCAACCTTGATTTCTCTACATAACCTGCAGTTAAATGTGCTGTCTGATTTTACATTAAAGGC
>JAWPHD010014118.1:60000-63549 GCA_037043455.1 Cyrtodaria siliqua
CTTTATTTCGTGGTTCAGTGCAAAGATATTATATTGTATGGATGTTATACGTTCTTGAAGTCGTCTTAGTTGCTGAAATTACTAACGCGACTGAATTATCGTGACTGCAACTTGTCACAAAAATACCATATATTGATTTATGCATTCGATGAATACATGATCACAAAATGTCTCTATTCCTGATAAATATCACTTGTATGAGCACCATAAAGATGAAAAAACATTTAGTGGTAGGCACCCGGAACCCACTTGTGAAAGGCCCTCCACAAACCCTCCACCATTCGGCGCTTCGCACCTCCGAGGCTCGTAATAGGAGTGTGTTGAAAACAGGCACTATCACGGCACCCTTGATTTATCTACATAACCTGCACTTCAATAATTAATACTGATAATAGGAATAGTATACAACTGTTTTTGCATATTACTGACTGTTGATTATATTTCACCAATAATATATTTAAATCTTTGATATAATAAGAACAATAAAATGAATCTCAAAAAATATTTAATTATATGCAAGTAAGTTAAAAGTCAAAATGATACGGAGTAAATTGCTTAAGACGCTAAATTCATGCTTGATAACCATTTCAAAAATGCCGTGTATCCCTTTAAGCAGCTCGAAAACAGGCACTTTTTGTCCATAGTTCATAAATATGACAATTTGTTCATTGTTGGGTATATAATATAATCAGTCTATACACCATTCTCGTCTCTGGTATTGTATTAGGAGTATCCGATCGGTCTCCATACAACCAAACATCAATAGGAACCTATTGTCTCAGTACTTTCCAGTTCCCAATTTTTTTTTAATGTGTTTGTTTGTTTGTTTGTATTGTGTTTTACGTCATTTTCAACACATGCAAGGTTATATGTGACGGCCGATTTTTTGTGGTGGAGGCAGATCACACACTTTTCCTGGTTAGAACCAGTACTGTACACCTCCCGCCCGCCATCCGTAATAATTGACACTTCCTCACTTACAAAAGAGTATGAGAGTGGACCTTTGGAAACGGCCGAACACGATACATACGAAATATTGCAGTCTCGGTTTGATCGATATCTAAATATAAGTATCGGGCTTACCGAAGTCGAACTCCCAGTGGGATTCGAACCCGCAGCGATGAGAGGTGAAGGTTTGAAACGCAACGTCGTTAACCATTCGGCCACGGAAAATAATAATAATAATAATAACATGCTATAAATGTGGAGTATTTTTGATATATGAATCTAGTTTTTCTTCGTGTTGTTCCACTGAATTTACAATAGTATTTGTGTTTTCGGTTAAAGCGTTTTGTGTTTTCGGTTAAAGCGTAGGTATGATCGACTGACATGTTAATATCATATAGTATTAGCAACTCTAAATATCGACCTTGATATATCTCTAATGAATGGCAATACGGCACAACGATCTTTACTTTTGTCTATTAGATAAATCATAAATCACCTTTGTGAAACTGTATCCATTATACAGGCGTGCTTGTGTTATAGTAAACGAATAATGTAAAAATACCGGTATCATTCATATTGCCATTTGTCCCTTTAAAACATATACCGGCTACTTATGTCAACGTTATGTACGAACAGAATTCGTTTTTATAACAATATAACTACCATACAACTGTATACTTGCGACTCTATTGTAAGAACAGAACTCATTTCTATGGCGTTTCTATGCCAGTGAAGAAACACAATATTACAGGTATCTGTCTTACAAGCGCTGGTTTGTTCAAATGGGGTTGTACGTATTTTAGCACATGTTAGGCCATATATGCCGGTCGATTTCTTTGTGTGTGTGTGGTAGATGCAGAAAACCCCATTTTCCTGGGTAGACACCAAAAGTGACACATATTAATAAAAGACGGAAGAAATTAAGAAACATAAATGGAGGCGGCCATTTTGGAACGATGACGTCATCGTACGTTTATACCATATATGGCATATTGACAAAATTTATTTTAAAAGAAAGAAAATCACTGCAAATGAAAAATAAGCATACCATTTATACATTTTACATATGAATATTTATTTTTAATCAATTTGCCGTGATTTTCTTTGCTTTAAAATGTATTTGTCAATATGCCAAATATGGTAAAATGGAACGATGACGTCATCGTTCCAAGATAGCCGCCCCCATTTATGTTCCTGGCAAATTTTCAGTAGATCATATCTCCTTTATTTTTCGTGGCATTTTGATAATTCTTTCAGCTTTTTTTCAAGTTTTTCGGAGCATTTTTATACACATCGTGCTTGAAAATAGTGCATCAACCCCTGTATGAAATATTACTATAATAGACTAAGTATGCTTAAATTCATAGAATTACTTCTCACTCGCGATGATAATAATAATATTATTAATTTAGCTAAATATTGATATAAAATTATTAACTTGTAGAATCACGTGACTTGTGTATGAACAATTGTATTTATGTATGTATAAATGACGATGTACGTATCATATGTACAAGTTAAATAAAATATATGTTCTGTTCTTTATAATTGTCTATTTTACCACCTATGCGTAAAAGTGTTTATTTTGCACTGGATATTTTAGAGAGCAGACATCGGTTATAAAGTTTCATCTGAAGGACAAGTCCGGTGTGAGATTTCTTTTGAAATATTTAGAGAATAAATCCAAATTCGGCCCTGGCTGGGATAGAATGCACTATTCATGGATTACTTAACCGATATACGAACCTTTAACACTTATAACGTACGCCACGTGACTAAAAAAATAGATAATTTACCAATTTCGGGACAAACGTCAATAATGAGTTTATCAGAGACGTAATAAACCACTTTTTAAATCTTCTGATTTTATGAAAACGTACTGGTGTACCCGTATATACAGTACTGGATCTACACAGGAACAAGTGGATAGTCTGCCTCCAACACTAAAAATCTACCGTCATATATAGTCTAAAACAGTGATATAAATGTTGTATAAAAAGGCCCATACACGTGTCTATCAGCTACTTTTATATTGATCACGTGTTGTATGTACCGGCCTCTTGATGCTAACGTTCTCTTTTACGAACATAGCTTGTTTATATAACAACGTAACGCCCTTACTCTTGCCTACCTGCTACTTTATGTCAATGTTAAAGGGACACATGGCAATCTTGAAGTTTAATCAAGAATTAAACTGGCATCTCGATTTATTAATCCCGTATTACGAATTGCAAGCTTACAATTAGAAGAAACGTTTGGGGTTTTCATTTGCTCTGCTCCATTCTAAGGTAGGTTTAAATATATTATTGGTGCACAATACATTCAACAATTAGTAATATATACGAAAAACAATTTGATTTCGAAATATTCTCTTATAATTAAATATAAATGATTTAACAACTGCATATGCAAGTAATGTACAAAAGAACTAACGAGACGCCGCGAATTTAAAAACAACCAGGATTGCCCATTTGCCCCTTTAATGGTACGAACCAAATCTCGTTTCCATAACAATATAACTGCCGTGATCTATACAAAAACATTGAAGTCAGACCGACAGGTAGCTTTGCAATGGGAAAAATTTAAAAGTGTCGGTATCAT
>JAWPHD010014119.1:0-63533 GCA_037043455.1 Cyrtodaria siliqua
AACTCATTATTCTGCTATTAGGGTTGTGTTTTCTTTCCTTTGTGATAAGAAATACCGTTTTTGTCATTAAAATCACACTAATGCATGGAAAAAAATCGTTATTGATAGTATTTCGATTGAATGTTTGTGAAATGTTTGGGCCGTAAAAGTGCGGTGTCATAGTAGTTCGGATGGTATATAATTTTGGATTTTTTTTTTTTTTTTTTACATAATCCAATAAGAAAAACTGTCCTTTACAAATACATGTTGGTGAAAAAAAAAATAGATATACTGTATATGTATAAATACAGATATAAAGTATATTTCTATTCATTATTTAAGGTGTAAGGAGTTCCTGGAATCCTACTTTTAAATGACTCCTAATTCTTTACTTGGAGAAAGTGGTGACAAAAAGAAAAAAGATAGCCAGAGGAGGCTCTGATAGTCTCATAAAACCTGATTAAAAATTTGGCTCCAAGTTCAGCTCCAGTTTCACCAAGTCGGCTCTGATTATTATCGTTTGGCAAAAGTGCTAGTACTCTCCTTTGCATTGGTTATAAATTACTATGTAATATTCTATTCTAACATATTTTAAACGAATTGGTAAATAAGTCCGCTGACCAGGGAGCATAAAGTGGTAGCAAAAAGAAAAATATAGTCAGAGGAGGTTCTGAGCTTGATTAATACATACGTAACAAATATGTGCTATAAAAGTGAATAAAGACACATTTCCAATAAGAAAAAAATATTGGACCTTTCCATTTTAAATCAGGGCCTGTCCATTTCAAATCAGGGCCTGTCCATTTCAAATCGGGGCCTGTCCATTTTCAGAAGCAACAAGCCCTGGGCCTGTCTCTTAAAATAATTTTCTTTGAGCACTGACAATTGCTTCAAACTACATCTCCTCAGTAACTGCTTTGTCAATTTTTGACCAAACTTCACATGGATTATTTTAAGATCAATGGTTTTAGCTCTACTGGCCAAAGGCCAGGCGAGCTTATGCGATCACTTTTCGTCCGTCTGTCCGTTTGTCTGTCTGTTAGCAATTTTATAAAATCGTCATCTCCTCTGAAACCGCTTGAAGGATTTCGATGAAACTTCATCATAATGTTACTTGGGAGGGCCCCTCTCAGATTTGTGTTTTCATGGCCGCCAGTCATCCAAGATGGCCACCATGGCTAAAACTAGGTCAAATTTAAGGAAATTTCAAACGACATCTCCTCCGAAACCACTTATTCCATTATTATGAAATACCATAAATATGTTGCTTGGGTTGGCCTCTATCAAGTTTTTGTTTTTTGTTATCGTCGAATAATCAAAATGGCTGCCACGGCGACTCAAAGTTTACATAGAGTTAATAGGAAAAGGCTAAAAATGACATCTTTTTTGAAACCGCTTGAAGGATTTTGATGAAACTTCATTACAATGATCTTTAGGATTATCCCCCTCAGGTTTATGTTTCGCGGCCGACAGTCATCCAAGATGGCCACCATGGCTAAAATTAGGTCAAATTTAAGGAAATTTCAAACGACATCTCCTCCGAAACCACTTAATCCATTCCAGTGAAATATCATATACATGTTCCTTGGGTTGGCCTCTATCAGATTTGTGTTTTTCGTTATCATGAAAAGGCTAAAAATGACATCTTTTTTGAAACCGCTTGAAGGATTTTGATGAAACTTCATTACAATGATCTTTAGGATTATCCCCCTCAGGTTTATGTTTCGCGGCCGACAGTCATCCAAGATGGCCACCATGGCTAAAATTAGGTCAAATTTAAGGAAATTTCAAACGACATCTCCTCCGAAACCACTTAATCCATTCCAGTGAAATATCATATACATGTTCCTTGGGTTGGCCTCTATCAGATTTGTGTTTTTCGTTATAATCGAATAATCAAAATGGTTGCCATGGTGACCCAAGGTTTACATAGAGTTATATAGGAAAAGGTTAAATATGAAATCTTCTCTGAAACCTTTTGAAGGATTTTGTTGAAACTTTATCACAATGGTTGGCATCTATTAAGTTTGTATTTTTTTGTTTTCTTGCAATAATCAAAATGGCCACCATGGCGACCCAAAGTTTATATAGGAAAAGGCTAAATATGACATCTTTACACAGTAGAGCATCTATAGGCCCTCTTGGGCCTCTTATTCAACTTTGTTAAAATTATATCCAAGATGGCTGCTATTGCTATAAAAGATGTTAACCTTAAAAAAATCTTCCTTCCTGAAGAACCACTGAATAGAATTCAATTTTTAGCTCTACTGATCAGAGATCAGCAGAGCTTATGCCGTGGTGCGGCGTCCGTCGTCCGTCTGTCCGTCCGTCCGTCTGTCCGTCTGTCCGTTAACTTTTATTTGTAGCGACTACTCCTCTGAAACTACTGGATGGATATTCATAAAACTTTACAGAAATGTTGCCCATGAAGTCTAGTTGATCCTAGCAAAAATTCATGTTGATGTGAAATCCAAGATGGCCGCCAAAGCTAAAAATAGATTTTTTAAATTCAAGTTTGTAGCGACTACTTCTTGAAAACTATAAGTGATATTGATATGGGACTTTTTCTAAAATGATCAGCATGACATGATGTTGGTCCTTGTCGAAAATCGTTTTGATTTGACGTTAAACATGGCTGCCAGTGGCCATCTTTGTTTACATAGAGTTATATAATGAAAACTTGTAGCGACTACTCCTCTGAAACTACTTGACGGATTTTCATAAAACTTCACAGGAATGTTGCTCTTGATGTCTAAATGATCCTAGCAAAATTTCAGGTCGGCCGGAAATTCAAGATGGCCGCCACGGCTAAAAATAAATTTTCAAAATACAAGTTTGAAGCGACTACTCCTTGAAAACTATAAGTGATATTGATATGGGACTTTTTCTAAAATGATCAGCATGACATGATGTTGGTCCTTATCAAAAATCGTTTTGATTCGACGTTAAACGTGGCTGCCAGCGGCCATCTTTGTTTACATAGAGTTATATAGTAAAAACTTGTAGCGACTACTCCTCTGAAACTACTTGGCGGATTTTCATGAAACTTTACAGGAATGTTGCTCCTAATGTCTAATTGTTCCTAGCAAAATTTCAGATCGGCCAGAAATTCAAGATGGCTGCCACAGTTAAAAATAGATTTTTAAAAAATAAGTTTGTAGCGACTACTTCTTGAAAACTATAAGTGATATTGATATGGGACTTTTTCTAAAATGATCAGCATGACATGATGGTTATCCGAGTCGAACATTATTTTGATTTGACATTTAACATGGCTGCCAGTGGCCATCTTTGTTTACATAGAGTTATATAATGAAAACTTGTAGCGACTACTCCTCTGAAACTACTTGACGGATTTTCATGAAACTTCACAGAAATGTTGCTCTTGATGTCTAATTGATCCTAGCAAAATTTCAGGTCGGCCGGAAATTCAAGATGGCCGCCATGGCTAAAAATAGATTTTCAAAATACAAGTTTGTAGCGACTACTGCTTGAAAACTATAAGTGATATTGATATGGGACTTTTTCTAAAATGATCAGCATGACATGATGGTTATTCAAGTCGAACATTATTTTGATTCGACGTTAAACATGGCTGCCAGTGGCCATGTTTGTTTACATAGAGTTATATAATGAAAACTTGTAGCGACTTCTCCTCTGAAACTACTTGACGGATTTTCATAAAACTTCACAGGAATGTTGCTCTTGATGTCTAATTGATCCTAGCAAAATTTCAGGTCGGCTGGAAATTCAAGATGGCCACCACGGCTAAAAATAGATTTTTAAAAAACCAGTTTGTAGCGACTACTTCCTAAAATCAAAATCAATCAGTAGAGCTTCAAGGTCATTGACCTCTTTTTTTTTATTGCGCCTTTTTCAAAGAAAAAAAGAGACATCTTGGTGTTGCATTTCCAGCGATGGTGAAGGCGGCATCAACATTAAGTTTTGCATTTTGGTCACTTTTTCACAAACTATGTGCTACTTGACATTTAAAATTTGTTTATAGTTGTATCTTTGGTAGTACAGAACAACGTGACATAGGAAATGCGGATGTGACCAAGCAAAGGGCAGATAATTTAAATTGACATTCAACATTTGCATTTAGGTCACTTTCTCACAAACTCTGTGTGCTACTACACCTTTCAAACTTTGGTTATACATGTACCTAGTTGTATCTTGGGTGGTACATCGCAACGCAATATAGAACATGTAGATTTGTCCTTCACCCTCTTAGAAAATGGCAGATAACTTAATTTTTACATCCAACTATTGCATTTAGGTCACTTTCTCACGAACTGAATGCGTTAAACCTTTCAGACTTTACTTACAGTTGTATCTGTAGTAGTACATAGCAACGTGACATAGAAAATATAATAGGAGAGGTCTGTACCAAGCCCAGTTGCGCATGCCTTCGTGTTCCAGTCAAATGATTTTTGGTGCCCTTTCCCCAGTGGGTCTGTATTTACTAAAAACAACCTATAGTTCTAATTTGGTATGGTCATTTAGGGACGAGGCAAAATAAAGTATTTTTAAGTAAATCATGGCCCTTGATTTACTTAAAAATACTAAATACAGTATTTTTAAGTAAATCATGGAGTTTGATTTACTTAAAAATACTGTATTTTGCCTCGTTAAGATGATAGGGCTTTCATTTTTCATCCGATCTTTGCCAAACTTTTTTAGTTTACTAATATCAATGAAAGCTTGGACAAGTTCGACAATCAGCCAAATTGGATTATTAATACCGGAGTTATGGCCCTTGATTTAGTTAAAAATGCTGTATTTTGCCTTAAGACGATAGGGCCTTCATTTGGCCAGATTTCAGTGAAAGTTTGCAGGGATGATCAGTATCAAGCCTAGTTGTGCATATTGTCACCGTGTTCCGGATGAATGATTTTGGCACAGTTATGGCCCTTTAAAGGTTTTAGTACACATTCTTTGTCCTGACTAGTTCTCCTAAACCTCTTGCCGAATTTCAATGAAACTTTGCTGGGATGATCAGTACCAAGGCTAGTTGTGCATATCATCACCGTGTTCCGGCTGTAAGATATTTGGCGGAGTTATGGTCCTTTATTTGTTTTAATACACAAACTTTGGACTAGTTCTCCTGAGCCCCTGGCTGGATTTCACCGAAACTTGGCAGAGTTGATCAGTATCAAGCCTAGTTGTGCATACCATCGCCGTGTTCTAGTTAAATGATGTTTGGCAGAGTTATGGCCCTTAAAGGTTTTTCTGTACAAACTTTGTCGAGATTAGTCTCTTCTGAACTCTTGGCCCAATTTCAGCAAAACATTTTAGGGATGATCTGTACCAGGCCTAGTTGTGCATATCATCGCCGTATTACGGTTGAATGATTTTTGGCGGAGTTATGGCACTTTAAAGGTTTTAGTACACAAACTTTGTCCGGACTAGTTCTCCTGAACCCCTGGCTGGACTTCAACAAAACTTTGCAGGAAGAACAGTAAAAAGCCTAGTTGCGCATATCAATGTCATGTTCCCCACCACAGACTTCTCCAACAAAGTCCAACATAGTCCAAAACAATCTGTTAAACAACTCAGCAGATATGCTTGAGAGCTACTGAAATTAGAACATGGACTTGTATGTTGGAACCATTGAATGTCAACAATTCTTTGCGACATGAATATACACTTCCTCTTGTTATACATTTTCTAACAAGCACAACTTTTGGAATTGGAAAGTTTCTACAACCTCAACATACTATTTACAGATTTTCTAAGCACAGGTTTGACCTCCTTCAGCACATGAAAATATTTCGTTACATCTATAAGTGTGAAAAGCAACTATTCGTCTAGGTTTATATGAACTAATGAATAGGTAATACAAGGTGAAACGAAGCACCTAAAGTGATTCCTAACGTTAGCTCATAAACTAACCCATAGCTCAACTAACTGTATTTACTGTACCGTTGTTATAACATGCACTACAACGTCTTTGTATACTGTATATAGCATAAGTTTAGTGAAGTATTGTTTGGCATATGTCACATGCAACACAAGCATTGTATCAACCTCTTAGTGAAATGATGGAGATCAGTCTGCATCCTAATCTCGTTGTCTGATACAAGGCACATCTTCATCTCTGTTTGATTGAACGTGTTTAGTTTCTCTTGTATCGCAACCAATTGCTATGACAAGTAACCAGAGTTCTGGTTTTGTTTTGCATGATGGCTGTCACCCTACAAAACCTTCTGCAAGTGACATTCAACAAGTGTAAAAGAACTTGCTAATAATACTTACTAATGTTTTGCAAGCATAAAAGGCATTTTAAGGCAACTCGTATAGTCTGATTAAAATCCGAATACGTTTTCCCAAGTTAGAAAGGCTGGTGAGATACCTAATCAGCCGTTAATCAGAAACTAATATGGTACATATATATGCGAGAAGAGAAACCAAGTTATAGAATATGTTGTAAGTTGGTGATCACTGAGGAAAGAAACATGTTCTGGCTTCTCTGTTTTAAGAGAGACTATGTTATGTCATCTATTAACTCAGTTACAAACGTGTCATGACATACTTTACCTATTTGTTGAGCAATTTCTGTCACGAGAGTCGTCTATGTAAGGTAAGTCAAGCATCAGTAAATCCTCAATATTGTCCTTGAAGATATTTCTAATTCCTCTAATGAGAATAGTTCGTGGCGGGATTTCTTTATTTACACTGTCCCGTTTTATTGGGATGACAGTAGGGTAAGTGTGAGGTTTGGTGCACCATAGAACCTGATTTAAACCTTTTTTGCCACTGAACGTTCCAAGGCGGTAGCCCTATTGTCAACCCATTTGTGTTTATGATGTCTCATTTGGCCTTTTATTCATCTTTAAAATTGTTCTTTGTTTCTGTGTGTGTTTGTGGTTGACTGTCGTCCTTGAATGCTACTTTTCCTGTCCGATTTTTATATCTTTATGAACATCTTTAACGTGTTCAAGATGGCAAAGATCAGTCTTTTCATAGGCGACGCCTGATGAATATTTTAATAACTGAAATTAACAGATAACTCAGGCCATATATGGTTCAGAGATCATCCAATGTGGAAGCTGCGATATGTTTACAGCACCTACTGCACCTCCATCTTCTTTCACAATCTTCTATTTCTGCTTGTGAGCTAGTTCACTGGGTATTGATGAGGCAACACTAATGAAGGTTGTCTCACACACAGCGATGATTTATTTTAAGATTTAAAGTGTAACTGAACAATACTGCAATTGCGAACTTTTGGTTTCTCTTTATGATGGTCATGTGCAGTACTCAATGGTAGGCTTTAATGGTAGGGTTTTATAAATATATTTTATAATGAACCAACAGTTTCTGATAAAAAAATAGTTTAGTACCCTTCAGAAATTCCAAAGGTAGGAGAAAATGCAGAGTCAATCCGAAGTGAAATTTGATTTAAACGTGTAAATCCCTTAACACCTTAACCATAGGGTGCCTTTAAATAACTCTTTAATGCAATATTAACAAACAAATACTATGCCAAAAAAACTGAGTGAACAAATTCAACATATTAATTACTTTCTTACAAACAACTATTAAACAAATTTCAATTTTTAGTATTTTTAGCTCTACTGATCAGAGATCAGCAGAGCTTATGCCGTGGTGCGGCGTCCGTCGTCCGTCTGTCCGTAAACTTTTTTTTGTAGCGACTTCTCCTCTGAAACTACTGAATGGATTTTCATGAAACTTTACAGGAATGTTGCCCATGAAGTCTAGTTGATCCTAGCAAAAATTCATGTTGATGTGAAATCCAAGATGGCCGCCAGATCTAAAAATAGGTTTTTAAAAAACAAGTTTGTAGCGACTTCTTCATGAAAACTATAAGTGATATTGATATGGGACTTTTTCTAAAATGATCAGCATGACATGATGTTGGTCCTTGTCGAAAATCGTTTTGATTCGACGTTAAACATGGCTGCCAGCGGCCATCTTTGTTTACATAGAGTTATATAATGAAAACTTGTAGCAACTACTCCTCTGAAACTACTTGACGGATTTTCATGAAACTTCACAGGAATGTTGCTCTTGATGTCTAATTGATCCTAGCAAAATTTCAGGTCGTCCGGAAATTCAAGATGGCCGCCACGGCTAAAAATAAATTTTCCAAATACAAGTTTGTAGCGACTACTTCTTGAAAACTATAAGTGATATTGAAATGGGACTTTTTCTAAAATGATCAGCATGACATGATGTTGGTCCTTGTCAAAAATCGTTTTGATTCAACCTTAAACATGGCTGCCAGAGGCCATCTTTGTTTACATACAGTTATATAGTAAAAACTTGTAGCGACTACTCCTTTGAAACTACTTGACAGATTTTCATGAAACTTTACAGGAATATTGCTCTTAATGTCTAATTGATCCTAGCAAAATTTCAGATCGGCCAGAAATTCAAGATGGCCGCCACAGCTAAAAATAGATTTTTAAAAAAGAAGTTTGTAGCGACTACGTCTTGAAAACTATAAGTGATATTGATATGGGACTTTTTGTAAAATGATCAGCATGACATGATGGTTATAAGAGTCAAACATTATTTTGATTCGACGTTAAACATGGCTGCCAGTGGCCATCTTTGTTTACATAAAGTTATATGATGAAAACTTGTAGCGACTACTCCTCTGAAACTACTTGACGGATTTTCATGAAACATCACAGGAATTTGCTCTTGAAGTCTAATTGATCCTAGCAAAATTTCAGGTCGCCCGGAAATTCAAGATGGCTGCCATGGCTAAAAATAGATTTTCAAAATACAAGTTTGTAGCGACTACTACTTGAAAACTATAAGTGATATTGATATTGGACTTTTTGTAAAATGATCAGCATGACATGATGTTGGTTCTTGTCAAAAATTGTTTTGATTCAATGTTAAACATGGCTGCCAGCAGCCATCTTTGTTTACATAGAGTTATATAGTAAAAACTTGTAGCGACTAATCCTTTGAAACTACTTGGCAGATTTTCATGAAACTTTACAGGAATGTTGCTCTTAATGTTTAATTGATCCTAGCAAAATTTCAGATCGGTCAGAAATTCAAGATGGCCGCCACAGCTAAAATTAGATTTTTAGCTCTACTGGCCAAGGGCCAGCAGAGCTTATGGGATGCTGTGTTGTCCGTCGTCCGTCGTCTGTCTGTCTGTCGTCTGTTGTCTGTCGTCTGTCATCTGTCTGTCGTCCGTTAACTTTTCTTCAAACGACTTCTCCTCAGAAACCGCTTGGCTAATTTTGACCAAACTTCACGTGGATGATCCTTAGATGAATGCTTTTTAGATTTGTTAAAATTAGGTCAACACTACATCCAAGATGGCTGCCATTACCATATATGGTCGAAACCTTAAAAAATCTTCTTCACCAGAACCGCTGGACAGATTTCAACAGTTTTTCTTTTAAAATGATCGCCAACGCCTAGACTGTCGAGTTTGTTCAAATAAAGTCCCCGTGTCAAAAATGGCCGTGCCCCGGGGGTCCAAAATTTGTATATTGAGGTTTTGCATGTTTTTCATATAGACATATAGGAAAAAACTTTAAAAAATCTTCTTCTCTGAAACCACAAGGCACAGAGCTCTCATGTATTACATGTAGCATCAGCTTATGGTCCTCTACTAAGTTTGTTCAAATGGTGACCCTGGGGTCAAATTTGTCCCCGCCCTGGGGGTCACAGTTTTACATAGACTTATATAGGATTTTTTTTAAAAAATCTTCTTCTCGGAAACTACAAGAGCCAGAGGTTTGATATTTTGTATTTACTATAAGCTTATGGTCCTTTACCAAGTTTGTTCAAATAGTGACCCTCGTGTCACTTTTGGCCCCGCCCCAAGGGTCACATGTTTTACATAGACATGTATAGGGAAAAAATAAAAAATCTTCTTCTCTGAAACTGCAAGAGCCAGAGGTTTAATATTTTGCATTTGCTATAAGCTTGTGGTCCTCTATCAAGTTTGTTCAAATGGTGACGTAGGGGTCACATTTGGCCCCACCCTGGGGGTCACAGTTTTACATAGGCTTGTATTGGGAAAAACTGAAAAAATTCTTCTTCTCTGGAACCACATGGCACAGAGCTCTCATGTAATACATGTAGCATCAGCTTATGGTCCTCTACTAAGTTTGTTCAAATGGTGACCCGGGGGTCAAATTTGTCCCCGCCCCGAGGGTCACAGTTTTACATAGACTTATATAGGATTTTTTTTTAAAAAATCTTCTTCTCGCCAACTACAAGAGTCAGAGGTTTGATATGTTACATTTATTATAAGCTTATGGTCCTTTACCAAGTTTGTTCAAATAGTGACCCTGGGGTCACATTTGGTCCCGCCCCAAGGGTCACATGTTTTACATAGACATGTATAGGGAAAAACTTAAAAAATCTTCTTCTCTGAAACTGCAAGAGCCAGAGGTTTAATATTTCGCTGTTGCTATAAGCTTATGGTCCTTTACCTATTTTGTTCAAATGGGGACCCTGGGGTCACATCTGGCCCCGCCCCGGGGATTCACCGTTTTACATAAATGCTTGTATAGGGAAAAACTGGAAAAAAAATTCTTCTCTGGAACTGCAAGAGCCAGAGGTTTAATATTTTGCATTTGCTAAAAGCTTATGGTCCTTTACCAAGTTTGTTCAAATGGTGACCCTGGTGTCACATTTGGCCCCGCCCCAAGGGTCACATGTTTTACATAGACATGTATAGGGAAAAACTTAAAAAATCTTCTCTGAAACTGCAAGAGCCAGAGGTTTAATATTTTGCTGTTGCTATAAGCTTATGGTCCTTTACCAATTTTGTTCAAATGGGGACCCTGGAGTCACATCTGGCCCCGCCCGGGGGGTCACAGTTTTACATAAATGCTTGTATAGGGAAAAACTGAAAAAGATCTTCTTCTCTGGAACTGCAAGAGCCAGAGTTTAATATTTTGCATTTGATATAAGTTTATGGTCCTTTACCAAGTTTGTTCAAATGGTAACCCTCGGGTCATATTTGACCCCCGCCCCAAGGGTCACATGTTTTACATAGACATGTATTAGGATTATTTTTTTAAATATTTTTTTTTTTAATATTTTTTTTTTTATTTTTTTTTTATTTTTGAATGAATTTTTTTTTTTATTTTTTTTTTGAATATTTTTGATTGATTTTTAAATTTTTTTTTGAATAATTTTTTTTTTTAAATATCTTCTTTTTTTTGTTTGAATATTTTTATTTTGAATATTTTTTTTGAATTTGTGATTTTTTTTTGGATTTTTTTTTTTTTAGCTCTATGTTCGACCAGTCGGACCAGTAACAGAGGTGTTCTTGATTTAGTTAAACATGCTATATGTTGCCTCGTTAATACGGTTGGGCCTTCATTTTTATATCTGATCTTTACCAAACTTTACCAGATTCTTTAGTTATGGCCCTTGATTTAGTTAAAAAGCTGTTTTTTGCCAGAAACTTTCAAAAAAACGTAAAAGGCAGTCACTCACTTCATTGATGTTATAAGAGCCATGTTAGCAAGTAGAGCGTCCACAGGCCCTCTTGGGCCTCTTGTTTAAAAAAGAAGTTTGTAGCGACTACGTCTTGAAAACTATAAGTGATATTGATATGGGACTTTTTGTAAAATGATCAGCATGACATGATGGTTATCAGAGTCAAACATTATTTTGATTCGACGTTAAACATGGCTGTCAGCGGCCATCTTTGTTTACATAGAGTTATATAATGAAAACTTGTAGCGACTATTTCTGTGAAACTACTTGACGGATTTTCATGAAACTTCACAGGAATGTTGCTCTTGATGTCTAATTGATCCTAGCAAAATTTCAGGTCGGCCGGAAATTCAAGATGGCCACCACGGCTAAAAATAATTTTTCAAAAAAAAAGTCTGTAGCGACTACTTCCTGAAATCTAAATCAATCAGTAGAGCTTCAAGGTCATTGACCTCTTGTTAAACATGATTTGGCGGCCATTTTGAAAACGGTAGCCATTTTGAACTTAAAACATACCCAGATTGTATTTCATAACTCTTTGGCTATCATTTTGCGGAATTTGTTGCGATTTCCATAATATATTTTTTGTTAAAACCTGATACATATAGATTCAACCGATTATTTATTACATATCTGGCGGCAATTTTGAAAAATCTGACGTGGGTCCATAGCCAGATTTTTTCAATATGGTATTATCTAGCTATGTGCAAAGTTTGGTGCTTTTGTCAAATAATGCACAATTTTAGTGGGGCAGATTGGTGACATATATTGGTAAAATTGTGCATTTTGTGACAAAAGCACCAAACTTGACACATGGCTAGACAGTACTCTACTTAACATTTTTGGCTATGGACCCACGTCAGATTTTGAAAAATGGCCGCCATTTTCAAAATGGCCACCAAATATTTCATAAAGAATTAATGCAGCCCATAACTAATGGGTTTCATCAAAACTTGTTAAATAAACTAAATTCAGGGCATTATAGACCATAAAATATTCAATATAATTTGGGCAATTTTTTTCTTCAAAATGGTCGCCATTTTGAAAATGGCCATCAAAAATGCTGTTTTTTGTGTGTTTTTTGTTGTTTTTTAAAGCAATCAAAATGTTGATGTGTTTTACAAAGTTGTCTTGATATAATTATGTGTATTTCTATACTTCAATAAATGTTTGCTAGATCCACCCCTATACTTCAGGGGTTAGGAGTTTTACACATGTATACATACTATGCCTACTCTGAGTCTAGTTGGTCTTAGTTATCTTTAGTGTGTTTAAGTTTCAGTCTCATCTTTATTAGCGGTGTTTAGTTGATAATAAGTATACAGTCAGTGACTTGGTAAAACACTATTAAAGGGATACACAACAATCTGGAATTATTTATCAAGCATCCAAATTATCACCTTGATTTATTAATCGAATATCATTTTGACTTTAAAACTGCTTGCATATACTTAAATACAATCGGAATTGTTTAATTGTTCGTGATTATTCTATTACAGGTTTTGATGTATTATTGGTGCAATATATTCCCCAATGAACAATATGCAAAACTAATGTGCTTTCAGGGTTCCGGAAATACGGTTGCCCGACGCCCCGGGCAAGTGGATTTTGGGTGCGGGCAAGAGACCTTCGCAAATCTGGTTGCCCGCACTTGCCCGACGGACATTTCTATTCCAGAACAAATCAAGTGGCAAACTAGCCATATCAGAATTTTATTTTGATAACTGAATAAAACTTGCAGCTGTTTTTCGCCGCTAGCGATTGTTAATAAGATCAAACAACTTTCGGTACAATCAACAATCTCGCCCCAGGCAGCTTAATTTGTGGCATTATTTCAATAAACAACCTAATTAACCCACACGCGCATTTCACACCGTTTGAAAACAACACCGTATTACAATTTATCCTGACACGACCGTCAGACGTGTTTCCATCGGCCAATGAAATCGCGGTAATTATGTCCGTGACCTTCCAACCATAAATTCAGAAATCTCTGAAATCATTTTTGGACCTTCCACCAATCAAATCAGAAAACTCTTTCTTAATTTGCAAATTTAATGTGTCAAAATAATGATTGACAGACCCACGTGACGTCACGTTTTTGTTTAGATAATTTTGCCGAAGGTTTTTTCGTAACGAAAATACATTTCTTTTACTTAAAGCACTCGTTTATCAACGCGCTTTTATGAGGAATCTGGTGTATTTCATTGATATAATCTGTAATTAAACGTATATGGAAGTGCATACTACACAAATAAGTTGCATAACTTAGCGATATGCGCATGTCATGGGTTTTCGCGATTTCAGAACTAATCACGGAAACTTTTTCTCAAGTTTTGAACTTTCGCTTTTAATAAATAAGGTTACTGCTACTACTTCTTAAACAATTCCTAGGGAACCCTAGTAAGGGAACCTCTACTCATGCCTCTTGCTTTCATCTAATTCCCTTTAGTGAAATTAAAAAGCCGTAGGAACGTTACCATGGTTGCAGAAATTTGGGGCCAAGTGAATATTTTTAATAACGTTTTTGTCTTGTTTTTTTGCTTGTCGCACATTGAAATGAATACAATAGCTTCTTTTTTTCTGTCAACTGGTTAATTGTACACACTGTGACATTACAAGTTCTATACACTAGCTGCCAAGCATTTTTTTGGGATGGTCATCAAAAACGATGGGGTTGTGTGTGTGGTGATTGGTGGGGTGGGAGGGCGGAATAAAATGAGGTTGTATACTGTCTCATCATTTTATGATTTAAGTAACACAAAGATGTAATAGACACAAAAGAAAAAAATGCAACCATTTGATTTTTTTATATGAATAAATACAATGTATTAACTAATTCATAAAATACATTCTCCCTTTCTTTTCTAACTAAGTATAATTGTCCAAATTATGCGGCGGTCCGTCCCGTTTAACACGAATAATGGTACAGCGCCAATTTTTGGGGAAATTATGTGTTCTTATATGTGGGGCAAGTGACATTATGGGCGGGGCAAGTGACTTTTGAAAATCCACTTGCCCTGGGCAAGTGGATTTTCAAAATATTTCCAGAACCCTGGCTTTGAACTATTTACATAATTATTAATATTGATTTTAAAAAAAGGCATATGAAGTAGCAAAATCTTTTTTTTTTAATTTCAATTACCAAATGAATGGTAATCCATTTATTCACCCCGTAATAGGTTTGTGAGGGTCGGGGTGGGCCACCCCTCAACAAACCGTACAGATATGTATGTAATATGCATCATATTTATATATAAACAGTTTTCACATATACTTACATACAAAAATGCATATCATAATTAGAAGCTGTATAAATAGGGATTTTTTTTTTAAACATCTTTACAATTTCAAAAGAAGATTTAAAATACACATTTCTGAAAGAGGGACACCGAGGATCTTTCAAAAGTTTTATTTACAAATAAACCAGATTGCTGTATGTCCCTTTTACACTTGAAAGCGGAAATTTTTTTATAATTGTCAAGATATTTATTTTGCTACTTTAATACCCCTTCAATGATAATTGTAAAGATGTTTTTTTGTTTTTTTTGTTTTTTTTAAAACCCAGCATATATATTTTACCTAACAAATGATTTAACATAGATAAGTGCAAAGATAAAATAATCAAGTACGAATGTTTCAGTTTGTATACAAATCCACAAACTATCTCTGCTGAGTTTTACTATAGTTGATTGTGTGAAAAAAATGCTGTTATAAAAAATAAAAATATATAAAGAAAAGACAAGATCTATCTATAGAGGTGTGACTCTTCATTATTCAGTGGGAACAGCGGGGAACATAAGTTAGCTTGGGAACTTTTTTTTTTTTTTTTTCTGTATCAAAGATTAGAAGAAAAAAATAAAAATAAGGTAGATGTGTGCACAGTGTAACTTAATAATTAAGACAAAAACTAATTAAGTAGAGATTTATAAGTCGACCAAGGTTTTTCAAATTTATCAAATGCAATACTTTTAATTGCATTTATTTTTTCAGTTTGATATATGTATTTAATTTGTGGTTTGAAATTAATGAACAGTGGCAATCTTCCATCTAACTTACATTTATATATGAAGTATTTTGCATGCAACATTAATTTATTTAAAACAATATCATATTGACTAGACCCAAATATGATTTCTTTTATAGTCCATTCCGGTTGGATTATTATATTATTATCATTGCAAGTAATCTTAAAAATATCCCAAAATGTTTTAATATATTTACATTCCCAAAATAAATGTGTAATGGTTTCTGGAGACTCTGTACAAAAGCTACAAGAATTATCATTTTTTATCTTCATTTTTGTCAAAAGGATGTTTGTAGCAGTAATTCTATGGTTTATTTTTGCCTGAAACCATTGTAACCTGGTGTCTTTTGTACATTTGATAGGTATTTTGAATAAGTCCTTCCATTCTCTGTCTATATTTAAACCATATTGCCCCCATTTGGCTATAGATGTTGGATGTACATTTGATTTATTAAGTATATCATAAATGGAACGACAGCCTTTCTGTGAGCTTGTTATAAGGGACACTACTGATGGGCAAACTGGATTTTCTAAATTAATGGCAAGATGAGAGAAATTTTGTTTTTGAAGGTAGTCCCGTATTGCTGCAGTCATACCTTCATATTCTAAAAAATGTGACTTTGCAGCAAACTTTTCGATAAATAGTGTAAAAGAGAGAAGATTACCATTGTTATCCATTATATCATTAATAAATAAAATACCTTTATCATACCATCTTTTATAAAAAGCACATGATCTTCCAATCTTAATGTTATTATTGTACCATAATGGTTGTGTTAAGAAATCTTTCCATGACAGTGATTTTTTAACATCTAGTAAGATGTTAAGACTTGTGTAAACATCCTTCCAGAAAGGATTGCCTATTTCTTGCACGTTTTTCTTTACATAATCATTACCGAAAAATAGCATATTGGTGGTGAATGGGTACATATGTTTATGGATTTCCATACATTTTTTGTTTCCAATCAAAAGTCTTCTAATCCATGTTAATTTCAGAGAATATATGAACTGTTTAATATTGATCATTCTAAGTCCACCATAATCATAGTCTTGAGTTACAACAGATCTCTTAATTTTGTCTGGGTGGTTATTCCAGAGGAAATTAAAACACATTTTTTGCAACAGTGTGACCTGTTCCTCAGGTGGATTAGGTAATGATGAAAATAAATGATTTAACTTTGGTAGAGCTAAGCTTTTTAAAACAGTGATTTTTCCAAAAGGTGTGAGGATTCTTTTTGACCAGGACATTAGTAATGATTTAATTTCGTTTATTTTCCTATCATAATTTAAGGCAATCACATTCCTTAAATTTGTTGACATTGTTATTCCTAAGATCAAAAATTCACCCTGATTCCAGTTAAGATCTGTATCTGTGCATAATTTTATATTTGAACCTTTGTTTTTCCCAAACCATATAACTCTGGTTTTATCAACATTAACATTAAGACCTGAAATATCTCCATAGAATTTTAAAACAATTAGAGCATGTTTAAGGGATTTTTCGGTGCCGTCTAATATAAGAGAGGTGTCGTCGGCATATTGAGAAATTAAATATTCAGTATCTCCTACTTTAACTCCTTTAATATCTTTATTTGTCCGGACCAGTACAGCCAATATTTCGACACACAGAATAAAAATGTATGGGGAGAGCGGATCTCCCTGTCGGCAGCCTCGGTGAATAAAAAACCACTCTGACAGATGGCCGTTAACTAAAATGCAAGATTTAATGTTTGTGTAAAAGACTTTTATCCACTTTCTTATACCTTGTCCTAACTGAAAAAAGGTTAAAACCTCCTCAATAAAAGACCAGGAAAGAGTATCAAAGGCTTTTTCAAAATCTGCAATAAGTAATAAACCTGGTATATCATTCTTCTCGGTATAATAAAACAAATCGTAAATGGTACGAGTATTTTCACCTATATATCTCCCTGCCAGAAAGCCAGTCTGGTCATCATTTATAAGAAAGGGAAGTACTTGTTTTAAACGCTGTGCAATGCATGCTGATGCTAATTTATACGAACAATTTAATAAAGATATTGGTCTCCAGTTTTTTAAATAATGTCTATCTTTGTTTGTCTTTGGTATACATGTTATAATTCCCTCCTTTTGTGTGATTGATAATTCACCTTTCAAAAAACCATGGTTAATGGATCTCAAGAGGAAAATTCCTATATCTATCCAGAAAAACTTATAAAATTCCATGGTGTAACCACTAGAGCCAGGGCTCTTAAGATTTTTTGCCTTTTTTAAACAAAATAATAGTTCATGTAATTCTATTGGGCCTTCTAAATTTTGTTGTTGCTCTCTAGTTAGCTTGGGTATTGAAAAATCTCTAAACAATTCATTTAAATTTATATTTTTTACTGGTTTGTGTGAATACAAGGAATAATAAAAGTTTCTAGTTTCTTTTAAAATTGAATCTTGATCTTTTAAAATATTTCCTTCATTTGAAATTAGGGATGGTATACATTTACTTACAAAATTCCTGTTTTCTAAATTACAAAAATATTTAGTTACTTTCTCTCCTTCATCTTATACTCTGTACAGAAACAACTCTGCATGCTATATAGTATACTCTGTACAGAAACAACTCTACATGCTATATAGTATACTCTGTACAAAAACAACTCTGCATGCTATATAGTATACTCTGTACAGAGACAACTCTGCATGCTATTTAGTATACTCTGTACAGAAACAACTCTGCATGCTATATAGTATACTCTGTACAGAAACCCAGAGACAGACAACTCTGCATGCTATTTAGACATCAATGTCCAATATTAAATCTTGACAAGGTATGTCTTTAATTTGTAAATTTATATTTTGATTATTTGTTGCGTATTGATTTTTTGTATTTTGGATTACTTTTTTAATTTCATCAACATAAGTATTGTCTTTAAGGAGAGAATTGTTAAATTTCCAGTAAGATCTCCCCTTTTTGAACTTTCCAAATACAAATGATGTAGTAATTATTGAATGATCGGTTCGATACCCAGGTAAAATGGTACTTTCTTCAATGTCAGTAAATAAATGTTCAGATATTAAAAAGAAATCTAGTCTAGCCATTTTATTTGTATTTGGACGTCTCCATGTGAAACCCTTTTTATCAAAGTTTAATTCTCTCCAGCAATCAATCAAGGTACAGTCATCAATAAGGGTTTTAACGCTTTCTCTGGCTTTTGGATTATTTATGTTAACATAATTATGAGTATCGACTTGAGGATGTAAAACCAGATTAAAATCTCCTGCTAGAACAGTTTCATTTCCATATCTATCGATATCTTCCTTAATATTTATATAAAAATCTGGTGTATCTTTATTTGGACCATAAATATTTATTAAAGTCATTCTTTTCGCATTAATTGTAACATCTAAAATAAGCTTGTTACCATCTGCATCCCCTTCCTGTTTATGTAATTTATATTCAAAATTGTTATTAAATAAAATTGCTACCCCTCTCGATTGACTATTGAAGTTATTAAAAAAACATTCATATCCCCATTCTGCACGTATATATTGTTCATCTTTAAGTACAAAATGTGTATCCTGTAGGAAATAAACTGAAAAGGACTTTTGTTTTAAAAAATGAAAGACATCTTTACGTTTGTTTCTATCACCGAGACCTTGGACATTCATTGACATAAATGTTACCTTTTCAGACATAATTTAAGAAGAATGTTCTTTTTACAATGCTTGGCTGTCTGGTAGACTCAACAATATATCCTGTGCAACACATATTGATAGAAAAATAGAACAATGACAATTGAAAAATACTAAAACTTTTTTCCCGATGGCCTGGTCCCACTGAAGTGTCAGAAAAAACAATAAAATACATGCAAAGAGGAGGAATAATGAATATACCTACATACAATGGAAAAAAAGGAGTTATCCATCAAACATCAGAAATCATCTCATTTAAATTTCAATATTTATATCAACAATATGTACAGGTAAAGGAACAAATGGACAATCCTAGTATACAGCTTCTTGAATTTCATAATGGTTGATAGCTTTGTTGTATACTTTGGCATATATATATATGTTATTTTAGATTATATTACCAATATTTTTTAACTCAACAAAATATTGTCACAAAAAAACACATCAATAACACAAACCTAATACATTATTCTAAAACCATCTGAAAACTATCCACAAAAAATATCCTCTGGACATCTGTTTCACTTGTACAGTGCACTGTATGCCTGTAAAATATGGACATAAACAACTACAACTCATAGATTAAATATTTAAAGGATATAATTATTGTATACTATATTAATAAGTTTTAATCCAAAAATATGCCGAGAGATATATTTCCACCATATCAGCCGATTCATAGCTATGAGCTTATGTATTAATTATATATAAATCAATTCATCACAATTAATTTCACAGGTGAGTATATATGAGTATGTTATATAAATCTGTTTGATTTCGACACACTGTCTCAAATATGGCATACACTTACACACTAAACCATATGTATACAAATTATGTGTAACACCGAAATAGGTACAACAAATATAACATTAATAATAAATCAATCGGCAAAAAGGTGCACTGTATTTTGAATTGCACTCAAATCATAAGAGATAACGTTAACCACTAGAAACTAAGCGTGGCATTTAATGAGAGTTTGTTTTTTGTGTATTTTGTATCGAGATTAGAATATTACAATTTTACGTCACAAAATGACAAACCTAGTACAGATCAATACTAATACCAAACCATCTGAATACTATCCACCAAACTTATCGTCCAACCTCTGTTTCAGTTGTACAATACACTTCATTTCTGTAAAATATGGACATCAACAACTAAAACTCATAAATATGAAGAAAAATATTTTAAAATAATTACCCAGGTGTGTATATAAATAGACAATATAACCTGTGTAGCTTCAACACACTGCCCCTGAATTAGTGAATTACAGGGTGTGTATATAAATATGTAATATGAAATATATAGGTGTAATTTCAACACATTGTGCTGGACATGGCAAATACTGAATATACACACACTGTACCGTGTGTACATAAAACTATTGTGTATTGTCAACACTCTGCCCCAATTAATGAATAACAGCGTGTGTATATAAATATGAAATATGTGTAATTTCAACACACTGTGCTGGACATGGCAAATACTGAATATACACACACTGTACCGTGTGTACATAAAACTATTGTGTATTGTCAACACTCTGCCCCAATTAATGAATAACAGCGTGTGTATATAAATATGAAATATGTGTAATTTCAACACACTGTGCTGGACATGGCAAATACTGAATATACACACACTGTACCGTGTGTACATAAAACTATTGTGTATTGTCAATACAATAATCTGTGTGATCTCAACACTCTCTCCTGAACAAGGTTTACGCACTTATGCAAACAAAAAAAGCAGTGTCTATATCTAAAATTATATGTCTAGTCGAAAATAACTAACAACATAGGAACATTTTCCAGGCAGACAGATTATCCACACCCAGCCCTGTCAAAATACTTTCACCGAACTAAATATATTAAAATACTTTACCGAATACCACCGGAAGCCTTCCATTACTAAAAACAGTGTTTGTTCAATGCTCTAAGTTCAGAAACATCAGGGCATGTAATCAAAATATAGAAAATAACTCGACGAAGCGTGTTTGTGTTTGGAATATATGTGTGATCAAAAATATCTATTGGACGCTTTAATTAATTATAAGCTGACAATGATTATCATATTAATACGTTCAAATGATATTGACGTAAAGCATAGTAAGCGAATCGGATCAATTAACGGAAACAGAAACAATTGCCCACACATACACTAATAAACAAAATCTATCAGATTTTAAATATAAAAATAACATGGCAACAGTACAAGAATATAGCCCACGCTCAGTTTAAAAACCGAGACTTTATCCAATAGGCTTGGTTAAGTCTGTTTTGAGGTTTATCACAAAATCTAACGGGACGCCGCAGGTTATAAAAAAAATCAATCTTGCCGAGTCTTCTGAACGCGTGGAAAAAAAATATCGCGAAGGATACTTAAACAATATTTCTCATCTCTGATTTATCGGAATTAAATTAAGACCTTAAATTACGTTTGTTGATTTAATAAACAATATTAACAATACACTATCAGAAAACACAATCAAAAAGTAGTTTGTTATATACACAAACAGAAATGTAATAACTGGTCATATCATTTGAAAATCTTCAATATGAGAGCTAACATTAAATTTAATCTAATCTTACTGATCTATGATCTGAATGGTACACTTTTTCTTAATCACAGTCACAGTCCCCAACGTCCCATTTCCAAAATACTGTCTACATCATTCCTGCTTGACACATCGTTTGCAACACTCTTGTCTCTTTGAAACTACATTTAATAAGTTCCTTGCAAACGCTGAGGCCTGTGGCAGTGTTATCGAGAATGGCTCCGACATATCCTCTTCCAATCCCAGTCACCGGATGCAGGCATGTCAGAGGTGGACCTAAAGGCCATGCCATATAGCCAGTAGAGCGAATACAGGCCCTCTTGGGCATCTTGTTTTCAAATGTGAATGCATGTGATTCTAAGTTGGTATGGTCATTTAGGGACTTGAGGCACAACATATTTTGTTGTTTTTGTTCTCCTGCGTAAAGGGGCCCTTCTACATGGGTACAACTTGGGGAACATGCAGTAATTTATATGTTCAACTGCCATTTTGTTCAGTGCAGGCAAAGGGTTTTGTCATCTGGGCATCTGTTAGCAGCAGTTTCTCTGAAACCGCCATGCCAATTTTTCTTAATTTGTCACATGGATGCTTCTATGAGGGCTTGGATCTTACAGAGAAAAATAGGTCAGATGGCCACCATTATAACAATTAGTAAAACCTTAAAATATCTTTGAAAGAACCGCACAAGAGCTTTTGACAAATCTTTTTTAAAAATGACTGATAGGTATTAAACTATAAAGTTTGTACAAATGAGACCATGTGGTGAAAAATGGCTGTGCCCTGGGGTCCCAAGTTTGTATATATAGAGATTTTGCATGTTTTATAGACTTATATAGGAAAAATATCTTCTTCTCCAAAACCACAAGGCATGTTGCTTCAGCTTACGTTCCCCTACCAATTTTGTTCAAATGGTGACCCTGGTGTCAAATCTGGCCACTCCCTGAGGGTCATAGTTTAAAGGGAATGTAGCGACACAGCCATACAAGCTCTATTACTGAGAGTTCTGAAAACCTGGAAAAAGGTGAAAGAATTGTCGAAATCGGATGATAAACAAAAAAGATATGAGCATTTGAAGGTTGTTCTAAAACGGATATGAGTCGCCATTTTGAGAAATATGACGTCATAGTTCCAAATTACCATATACGGAATATTGATAAATATAATTTAAAACAAAGAAAATCTCTGCAAATGAATGCAAGATCCTTTACTAATCATATAAAGCATTATTGCCATGAAGTATATATAGTTTTATGCTTTCGTGGGAGAATATAGTCACCGCTTTGTCCTTCCATCTAACCCACTTTGTCCGGAGCATAACTTCAAAACTACTTATGGGACTACAATGAAACTTCACACAATGATAGACGGCAACGAGAGGAAGTGCAGAGTGCAAGAACCGTAACTCTTTCTTCAATTAAATTAGAGTTATAGCCCTTTGTAATTTTATGCTTAGATTTTTTGTCGAGCATAGCTTCAAAAGTACTGATGGGACTACAATGAAACTTCACACAATAGTAGAGAGCAATTTGAGGAAGTGCAAAGTGCAAGAACCATAACTCTGTCTTCATTCAAATTAGAGTTATTGCCCTTTGTAATTTTATACTTAGCATGTCCGGAGCATAACTTCAAAACTACTTATGGGATTGCAATGAAACTTCACACAATGATAGAGGGCAATGAGAGGAAGTACAGATTACAAGAACTGTAACTCTGTCATCATTCAAATTAGAGTTATTGCCCTTTGTAATTTTATGCTTAGATTTTTTGTCCGGAGCATAACTTCAAAACTTCTGATGGGACTACAATGAAACTTCACACAATAGTAGAGGGCAATGAGAGAAGTGCAGAGTGCAAGAACCGTAACTATGTCTCCAGTTATTGCCCTTTGTAATTTTATACTTAGAATTTTTGTCCGGAGCATAACTTGAAAACTACTTATGAGACTACAATGAAACTTCACACAAAGATAGAGGGCAATGAGAGGTAGTGCAGTGTGAAAGAACCTTAATTCTGTCTTTTTTTTCAATAGAGTTATAGCCCTTTGTAATTTTATACTTAGAATTTTTGTCCGGAGCATAACTTCAAAACTACTGATAGGACTACAATGAAACTTCACACAATAGTAGAGGGCATTGAGAGGAAGTGCAGAGTGCAAGAGCCGTAACTATGTCTCCATTCAAATTAGAGTTATTGCCCTTTGTAATATTGTACTTAGAATGTTTTGTCCAGAGCATAATTATAAAACTACTTATGGGCCTACACTGAAACTTCTTACAAAGATAGAGGGCAATGAGAGCTTGTGCAGTGTGAAAGAACCTTAATTCTGTCTTCATTTAAAGCAGAAATTGGTCTTAAATCAACAAATCCGCTTTTGATATGTTTTTAAGTATTAAATATCATTATAAATACGAATTTTTACTATGCCATTGATGTATGTTCAGTGAAAATATGTTTTTAAAGATAAAAATCGAATAGGCGAACAGGCATTGCTAAAAAATCGAAAAAAATCTAAGGGAAAAAACTCTTGCGCGAATTACCGGAAGTGACGTCATTGGGAACGAACTATTTTTTGTTTATATTGGGACTGAATGCAAAACAGTATACCTTGTGTGAAAATGTGAGATTTAAGCGATCATGATACTGAGTCAGAGGAAATGCCCGTGATAAGACAGTTACACAATGTGCAACCTTACGATTTTGAGCCAGAATACGTGTCTGAGGACGAAAATACAATGGATTCATCAACTGATGATGAAGTCGAAAGCGGTGCAGGTGCAAATGGAGAGCTTGTAAAGACTATTGTGTCATGTCATTCGTTACGTTCAGCGGTTCATTACACTATTCACTAATCTAACAAAATAGTGTATTTTTACACTTACAGCAACAACAAACAAAAAACAACGTAAACATTGTTTTCATCGAAATCTGACAGTAAATCACCCGCAACACTGCAATATCTTGGTACATACACAATAACCGCGAAATGTAGTATGTTCCGAATGAATGGACCTGGTCTAATACCTATACATTAATACGAGCGTCAGATTTTTTTGCCGATAAGTAGACGTGGAACAAATATATTTATTAGATAATCCATAATTGATAAAAAATGAATAAAACAATAATAAATGAAACAGCATATAATTTCGGCACCATAATTTCTATAGTATTATATATTTGCCATAAGTCGCCATCAACACCAAACACTCTAGGAGTGGTGTTTGCAATATGACACGCTCTCTAGTCTCCACTGCCCCCAAATATCAATACAGACTAATCAAATATTGCGGTGCACTATTGAAGTACAGCCTAATTAGGGTACATACGTCGGTATATCACAAAAGCACGCACCATTTATGATATATTTCCTGTTTATTGCAACTACTCAAGTTGAGCGGTGTAATACCGCCGAGGGCAGACACGTATCGCACAAGACGGATATATCACATGATATGCGAGCTCTAATTTGTCGCGCACAAAGAGAGAAAAAATAATATAGCCAAATGTATTATGAGCACGATATAGTCAGTTAGTAAGTATACTTATTCATGTATACTTACTCCTGATATACAGATCGAAAACAGACCAAACATATCAAATTACCATAATATAAAGTATATGATTCTATTATACTTGTTTTACTTATTGAACGAGCTAAGAGGCGTTATTGTTTTGCCGTAAAACATTACTGAATTAATATAAAAGCTAGAAATATTATTAATTTTCTGCCTTGTAATAGATATCCATGAAACATTTTGTATTTTTTTTCAAATCCATAGACCTATATAATTATGTTGATAATATATATGTATAACACTATTGGCAGAAGAGGGTGAATAATTTAAAATGATTAAAATTAAAATTTGGAAACAAAGACACAGTGTTTATTTCACCGGATTCATTTAAATTTATATGCTGAACGTTCTTAGCAATATTTAAAAAAAAGACGGCTTCATATTATTAGCGCCGTCAACTCTTCATTGATTCACGTAAAGACGCATGCTTTAATTCAACAGCTAAACATTCACGGTGTATATAAAGATCTAAGACTATACACCTTTCTTCAGTTTATCATACGTACACCCGATGAGGTGCTAAGATAATTGAACATAAATTTCAATCTTACTTCATGTATGAATTTCCGCGACAACGCCGTCGAATAGGCGAATACAACTTGCTTGGAGACGGCGGGGTTATGCACTTCTCATTTTTATAGTCAAATATCGTTGGTACCGCTGTTGATTTTAATATGCATGGCCTTTTGTTCTCCAAATTCAAAGATAATGAAACCAAAGGATGGACTTCCCACGAAGTCAACTCAAAATGTTTGCTACAAACTCGCGCGTCTTTCGTAGGTTCCCACTTTCTTGACGAGTCCGGCGATTTTCTTTGGTAACGGTCTACCCACACTTCAAATCTTAATATATCATTATCTCGATTAGGGAAACGAAAGAAACTTAGGTTATTATCTTGTCCTTCTTTATGCAAACTTTTTCACCCAGTAACAGCACACGGCATTTTTAACAAGTACCATAAAATGTAATCCTACATAGACAATACTATACAACTCAATGCGACACCGCTAATCGTTTGGTACCAATGACGTCACAGGATCACGTGACACTTACCAGGGCGAAACTCGAAGCGTGTGCGCTATGAGATAAAATTGGCTACTGTGAGAAAATGGGACAACCAATAAGTGTAAGATTTGAACAGATTGTATATTATATACATATATTTCCGAATATATACTCAAAAGACACGCACTATTTCACCTTTAATAGAGTTATTCTAGTTTGGTCATTTAGGGACCCGAGGCACAGCATATTTAAAACTTGTTTTGACCTCCAGGCCCCTCTACAGTTGTACAGCTTGGGGAACTTCCAGTAATTAACTACAAGTTTTGGACTTGTGATGCAGTAAGTTTTCATATTTTGGCTCCATCATCGGGGCTTCATAGAGGGAAATCGGGTAAAAAGACACAACAAATGGCATATCTTGTCCATATTTGAATGTCTTTGATATTCTAATTTGGTATGATCATTTAAGGACTCGAGGCACAACATTTATAAAATGGGTTTTGTCCTCCTGTGTAAAGGGGCCCCTCTACAGGGATACAACTTGGGGGAGCTGAAGTGAAGTTGCAGTAACTTACTATTTTAGAGTTTTGGCTTTATGACACTTACTCCTTCTATACCCTTTGAGATTTCAAGTTCTTGTGTGGTATTTTTCTTAGGATGTGTAGATGCACAATAATGTCACAGATTTTGGCTTCACCCACCTGGCCCCCTAGGGTGTAATCGGGTCAAACGACACAAAAACTGCATATCTTGTCCAAATGTGAATGGTTATGATTCAAATTTGGTTGGGACTCGAGACACAATATATATAAAATGGGTTGGTACCTCCTGCATAAACATAGATTTGTTATTTTGGCTCCATCCACTGGGACCCCCTAGTGGAGCAAATTAACACACACAAAAAGTTCTAATTTGGTATGGTCATTTAGGGAGTGTATTAAACGGTTTTCACCTCCTGCACAAAATGCCCCTCGACTGGGCTACTACTTGGAGAACTTGCAGTTATTTACTATTACGAAGTTTCCGTCTTGTGACGCTAACTCCCTCTATACTCTGAGAGATTTCAAGTTCATGTTTGGTGTGCTTTTAGCTCGACTGATCAGAGATCAGCAGAGCTTATGCCGTGGTGCGGCGTCCGTCGTCCGTCTGTCCGTCCGTAAACTTTTATTTGTAGCGACTACTCCTCTGAAACTACTGGATGGATATTCATGAAACTTTACGGAAATGTTGCTCATGAAGTCTAGTTGATCCTAGCAAAAATGCATGTTGATGCGAAATCCAAGATGGCAGCCAAAGCTAAAAATAGATTTTTAAAATACAAGTTTGTAGCGACTACTTCTTGAAAACTTTAAGATATATTGATATGGGACTTTTTCTAAAATGATCAGCATGACATGATATTGGTCCTTGTCAAAAATCGTTTTGATTCAACGTTAAACATGGCTGCCAGCGGCCATCTTTGTTTACATAGAGTTATATAATGAAAACTTGTAGCGACTACTACTCTGAAACTACCTGACGGATTTTCATGAAACTTCAAAGGAATGTTGCTTTTGATGTCTAATTGATCCTAGCAAAATTTCAGGTCGGCCGGAAATTCAAGATGGCCGCCCGGCTAAAAATAAATTTTCAAAAAACAAGTTTGTAGGGACTACTTCCTGAAATCAAAATCAATCAGTAGAGCTTCAAGGACCTCTTGTTTTTTTTGAAAAATGACGTTTTCTGCCTTGTGAACACTCTAACACCTTCATTTATTATTTGATCTTTTCCAAACTTGCACAGGTAGTTAATATTGATGAAAGCTCGTAGAAGTTCGAAAAACAGCCAGATCGGACCAGTAACACCAGAGTTATGGCTCTTGATTTAGTTAAAAACACTGTGTTTTGCCTCTTTAAGACGATAGTGCCTTCCGAACTTTATCAAACTTTAACAGCATATTGCCTTCCGATCTTTATCAAACTTTAACAGATTGTTAATATCAATGAAAGCTTTGACTAGTTCGAAAAGCACCTATATCGGAGCGGGAACACCAGAGTAATGTGCCCTTGAATTATTGAAAATGCCATTTTCAGCCTTGTGAACTCTCTAGCGCCTTCATTTTGTATTCGATCTTTCCCAAACTTAGCCAGATTGTTGATATCAATGAAAGCTCAGACGAGTTTGAAAACCAGCCAGGTCGAACCAGTAACACCGGAGTTGTGGCCCTTTTTAAATTTTTGGTTATGTACACTCGAAACCCCAGGGGCCGTGGGTTCAAATCTCACTGGAGGCTTTTTTTTATTTATTTATTTTTTCGTAAGACACTTGGGTTCATGGGTAATTTTTTTTATTTTTTTTATTTTTTTAACGTACGCGGCCTTAATGTAGTCACTTTCCCCGATATTTGACAACGCGCATGATCTCACAAGACTACAGCGGTAATAGCTCTACTTTTAAACCATATAGACACCTTTCATACACATCAAGATAGCAAAAATAGGCTTGTGAGATAATGTTTTTATACCAAGATGAGTGTATTTTTAGCATAGGTGACAGCTGACAACTTTAAGACCACCAGGTCCAAAAGTCGTCAAGGATGTGTTTCTAAGCTTGTCACCATGTTCCTAAGGTCGTCAGTTCTTGCAGGTTTTAAAAAAACACCATACTGCATACTGTAACATTTAATTTTAATTATCAAATATCAATACCATCAAATGTTTATGTTCCATTATGGTTAAATAGTAGGTCGTAAGAAGTTCAGAGTGAATTTCCCTTTAATAAAGATGAATGGCCACCCTTTTTGTAGTATTGTCAATTAACAAATTTATTCTTAAACATCATATGAACAGTTATTCATAGTCTCGGAGAGAAACATATATTGAAAACGCTACTAAGTTGTATGTAAAAACAAGTATTATTTGCATGACGTACTGCGTGACTGCAAGGGGAAATGAGATAAATCTGAATTGTATAGCTGCACAACTATTGCCAGATAATTGATAAATACATTAACCTGTGGATTAATTTACCTGTTCAAAGTTTTCTACGTCATCAAATAAAATCTTATTCTCGCTTTTCATAGATATTGCAATGTGTGAATTGTAAATATCTTGTGTTGTGTATTGATTTTGATTTAAATAAACATAAACATGTTCATGAAGCAAAACATGGCAGCCAAGATTTCTAAATTTGCGCGTTCGGAGTCGCTGACGTATCCTTGAATAGAGCGCACGAGTAAAAAACATGGATATCCACGACAACATAGTCTGCATTTTCCACCTTTTTTCAGCTTCCCATTTAGTTATAGTCTCAATTACCGCACGTGCAACGCCTGTCTACTTTAACACGAGGTTACGTATAATTAAATGGAGAGCATATAATGTGTGGTGGTCAACGTACCACTCATGAAGGAATAATCCAAACTCATGACAACAAGTCACCTTGTACGTCCATGTAAGTCATACATTCCCATTTCTTCGTTTCTCAATGTTAACGTTACATATCTATAATTTAATAGAAACACAAGATATAAAATCTGAATGACATTGTGAATAATATACCAAGATCACGCCTACTAGACTCCGCAACCGCCTCCAAAAAGAGGTGATAATACAACGTTTCGGAGACACTTCCGATGCGGTTGCGGAGAGCAAATTGAAGCAGCAACGGTAAGAGTGAATTTAATATTTTCTTTTTTTTCGGCTCTAACTCAATCTTTTTCAAAAATCGGGGAATGTGGTACGGTGTAGGAATGTTTTCCCTTCCTGTTTCATGTGTTGGTTTCGAAATATATTGAAAAATGTGGTCTGTAGAATTGTCAGTCAGTCGACGAGTGTAATTTTCTCAACTGGACATGTTTTGTACTCCGTTTTTCTGCTGTTTTATGAGAAATCTGCCCACGAATGAGGTCTATGACTTTGAAATCACCTATCTTTCATCGTGCAATGATGGTCATTTTTTATGAAGAGGCGGTGTCGGAGAGTAAGAGGGGGATTCGGAGAGTAAGAGGCGGTTTCGGAGACATATACTGCATATAATAGATCTATACTGATTTAAATTGATAAGTAATGTATCAATACAATTGTTTATGATGAATTATTTGTGCAAATACTTGTTACTGGTCCTACCCATCATCATCAAAGTTTATTCTAGAGTCACTAGAACATAGTTGTTTTTTACCCAACAGAAGATCACTTTCATTTTTCGGTCCTGACATGAATCTCAGAAACCGACCTCCAAATAAATGTTTTCCTATCCAAAAGTACTTAAGGCTTGTGTCATTGTAACGCGTAGAACGAATAACGTCACAATTAAACCACCGCGCAACATCTAGCAACAGACAAAACGCTACATTGTCCAGAGGAAACTTCCGTTCTGCTAACAATTTCAAAAATGTAACAGCCTCGTTTTCCGATAAAACTGTTATAACTTCATCAAGAATGTTATTAACTTGAAAATTATCTAGTTCTGATTCAATTTTTGTCATTTAAATCCTCAGGTTCAGGAATGCTTGAAAATGAGTCTTCATGAAGAGATGGACCATCAGAATATAGGCATTTCTCCTTCAACATTTCACAAAGATCTTTACTGTCCGTTTCTCACTGTTCCTTATCATTAGTATATTTTTCAAAGTTTACATTTCGAAAGTGGAGATTTTTTTTATATGTTAGAACCCAATTTTCTAGGAGTTGAAGTTTTACTTTTTACTAGAGATAAATATTTTTGTTTCTTCATGTATGGTGAAAGTGTGGAATTTAGGCGTTTTCTTTTGGTTGAAATTGTCTTTCTCGGCGTGCTGCTCAAAAGGTTGAAAACATTTCTTGCTTTGTAGTTTTCTTATAGATAACGCTAGTCCCCTTTTCTTGTTACCTTTGAATTTACCCATCTGAAACAAACAAGAGCAAACACTTACTGGTAGTCATGTATTATTAGTATATTAATAAGTATACCTGTCAATGTTCTCTCTTTTCCAAGAAGTCTCTTAGTTTGCTGTTTAAATTGTCCGATTTTCGTAAATAATGACTGATAATATGCAGTCTCCCTACTTTTTTTGGATTATATAATATTGAAAATCTAACCTAGTATCATTTTTTTTCGTTTAAACGAAATGATACACTGTTGTAAATTTTAAACAATATCAGAAAAAATTACTTTTTAAAATATTCTCATCTTTCAAGCTCGTTCCAGAATTTTCCTCGATAAAACATAATTAATACTGGAAACAACGAAGACATCTGAAAACTATAGAAAGCAGACTCGGTTTTATAAGTGTGTTCTTTAGAGGTATATTATATGTATAATGCAACTTTTGTTCAGCCTCCAAACCCAACCGGGCTTCCTCGTCTATCTCCGCAAGAACAGACTACGGTCTTAAAAGGACCATGACTACACCAAATGTGATTTGTCTTGTGATACGGAAGATATATTCTTGGACGAAACAGTAACAACAGCATTTATTGAAACGTATTGAATTCTCCAATTTTTACAATAATTGCAAGCGTTTACATATTATTTATCTATGTCTCCGAAACCGCCTCTTACTCTCCGAATCCGCCTCTTACTCTCTGACACCGCCTCTTCATAAAAAATGACCATAATTCTTTTCAATTTATATTTGATTGATTTTTTTTCATTGAACGTTGAAAGATAGGTGATTCCAAAGTCATAGACCTCATTCGTGGGCAGATTTCTCATAAAACAGCAGAAAAACGGAGTAAAAACCATGTCCAGTTGAGAAAATTACACTCGTCGATTGACTTATGACAATTCTACAGACCACATTTTTCAATCTATTTCGAAACTAACACATGAAACAGTTAGGGAAAACATTCCTACATCGTACCACATTCCCCGATTTTTGAAAAAGATCGAGTTAGGGCCGAAAAAAACGAAAATATTAAATTCACACTTACCGTTGCTGCTTCGATTTGCTCTCCGCAACCGCATCGGAAGTGTCTCCGAAAGGTCATATTATCACCTCTATTTGGAGGCGGTTGTGGAGTCTTAGTAGGCGTGAAGATTCTCAAGAGTGAGTGTTATAAATGGACTAGACATGATTTGTAAGAAATTCATTATGAAAATCATGTTTTCATAATAACTAATTTCTTAACCACAAACAGCAGATTTGATCAAAAACTAAATATTACAAACATATTTATAAACAACAATATATACATTGTTTGGTAATATTCGACTAATTAGGGTCTTAATTCATCCTTCACTGCATGTTTGCACTTATGCACCATTGGTGAGTCATATTTTTTTACATAAATGTTAGAGTGTAACATTTATGTTTGTTTTAATGTAATCTATTTTGACGATTTTAAGTATTGAGTTAAATTGTGTCGGTAACTGAAATGTAAAGTTGAAACAAATCTATATGTGAAAAAGTGAAATTAACAATTAAAGCAGTTTGAATAATATTTTAGATCTAAAGACTTACTCATTTAGAACTTGAGAATGTCGCAAAGAATATATTACTCTGTTGTCTATTAACTGTATATATGCAGTGTTTTATCTACAATTGGCTACTTGCGAGTCATTTGACACATCCAGGCAAAAAACAATGTGTTAAAATCCAAACATATGCATCACATTGAAACTGGTGATCAATTTTCAGCATTTTAAAAAAAAATATTATGTTCATTTTTAGATCACCTGAGCCGAAGGCTCAAGGTGATCTATTGGGATCACTCTTCGTCCGTCCGTCGTCCGTCGTCCGTCGGCGTCGTCGTTAACTTTTTTTCAAATGACTTCTCCTCAGAAACAGCTTGGCTAATTTTGACCAAACTTCACATGGGTGATCCTTAGATGAATGCTTTTTAGATTTGTTAAAATAAGATCAGCACAACATCCAAGATGGCCGCCATTACCATATATGGTCGAAACCTTAAAAAATCTTCTTCTCAAGAACCGCTGGACAGATTTCAACAGTTTTTCTTTTAAAATGATCGCCAATGCCCAGACTATCAAGTTTGTTCAAATAAAGTCCCCAGGGTCAAAAATGGCTGTTTCCCGGGGGTCCAAAGTTTGTATATTGAGATTTTGCATGTTTTTCATATAGTCCTATAGGAAAACAATTTAAAAAATCTTCTTCTCTGAAACCACAAGGTAGAGGTCTCATGTATTACATGTAGCATCAGCTTATGGTCCTCTACTAAGTTTGTTCAAATGGTAAACCTGGGGTCAAATTTGTCCCCGCCCCGGGGGTCACAGTTTTACATACTAGACTTATATAGGATTTTTTTTTAAAAATCTTCTTCTCGGAAACTACAAGAGCCAGAGGTTTGATATTTTGCATTTACTATAAGCTTTTAGTCCTTTACCAAGTTTGTTCAAATGGTGACCCTGGGGTCACATTTGGCCCCGCCCCAAGGGTCACATATTTTACATAGACATGTATAGGGAAAAACTTAAAAAATCTTCTTCTCTGAAACTGCAAGAGCCAGAGGTTTAATATTTTGCATTTGCTATAAGTTTATGGTCCTCTACCAAGTTTGTTCAAATATTGACCCAGGGGTCACATTTGGCCCCACCCCGGGGGTCACAGTTTTACATAGGCTTGTATAGGGAAAAATTGAAAAAAAACCTTCTTCTCTGGAACCACATGGCACAGAGCTCTCATGTATTACATGTAGCATCAACTTATGGTCCTCTACTAAGTTTGTTCAAATGGTGACCCTGGGGTCAAATTTGTCCCCGCCCCGGGGGTCACAGTTTTACATAGACTTATATAGGATTTTCTTTTTAAAAATCTTCTTCTCGGAAACTGCAAGAGCCAGAGGTTTGATCTTTTGCATTTACTATAAGCTTATGGTCCTTTACCAAGTTTGTTCAAATGGTGACCCTCGGGTCACATTTGGCCCCGCCCCAAGGGTCACATGTACTACATAGACATGTAAAGGGTAAAACTTAAAAAATCTTCTTCTCTGAAACTGCAAGAGCCAGAGGTTTAATAGTTTGCATTTACTATAAGCTTATGGTCCTCTACCAATTTTGTTCAAATGGTGACCCTGGGGTCACATTTGGCCCTGCCCCGGGGGACACAGGCTTGTATAGGGAAAAAATGAAAAAAGTCTTCTCCTCTGGAACTGCAAGAGCCAGAGGTTTAATATTTTGTATTTGCTATAAGCTTATGGTCCTTTACCAAGTTTGTTCAAATGGTGACCCTGGTGTCAAATTTGACCACGCCCCGGGGGTCACAGATTTACATAGACTTATATAGGATTTTCTTTTTAAAAATCTTCTTCTCGGAAACTGCAAGAGCCAGAGGTTTGATATTTTGCATTTACTATAAGCTTATGGTCCTTTACCAAGTTTGTTCAAATGGTGACCCTGGGGTCACATTTGGCCCCGCCCCAAGGTTCACATGTTTTACATAGACATGTATAGGGAAACCACAAGGCACACGTCTCTCATATATTACATGTAGTTTTGTATTTGATCTTTACCAAACTTTGTCAGTGTCTTTATATTAATGTTGTTAAACAACAGAGGCCACATTTCTTGAACAATCTTAACCAAACTTGCATAGATTGTATATGACCATAAGATTTCGAAGAAGTTTGATAATGGGCCATTACTCATGTGATCGATATAGGGCCCTCTTGGCCCTCTTGTTTATTGTTTTAATTACACAAAATATCTTTCAAAGTATTTTATGTAGCCAATTGAAGATAAAACACTGGACAAACGAACATACAAAAAAACAAATGAGTTTTTCAGTTTGGCCTCTGGCCACACATGGCAAATCATTCCGCCAAATTCATCGCATTCTTTTTCAAAACGTAGCCAGCTGTACGTTCTCAACCATTGCGGGACGAAATTACGTTTTATCTTGCGGGTTACCGTTACCTCGTCCTTTGCTGATTGGGATCCAACATTATTGTTGTTGTCATCAGTGAACGTTGGAGGCAAACGCGGTCCAAACTGTACTTTTGTTTGTTTTGAATCTGCTTTTGCCTTTTTGACATTTTGCATAGAACGCTGACAACATCTCGGAACAATTCATTTGATTGGCCATTGCATACAATTCAGCCAATGAAAATCGTTGTTTCATTGTGCGACAAGTGCACGTAAATTACACTTATATCGTGAAAATTGCTTATGACAACGTTTATTTTACGACTCCTTTTTCGGCTGCGTCAATGTACGTTTCGGCAACAATATTTGTGCGTCAAATCGGAAAATACTGCGTATTTGACGCATGACGCAGAGATAGATAAAACACTGATATGTATTTCAATTTAATATTGTAACATGTTCTTTATTTCTTGTTTCACATTTAGCATGAATTTTATTTTATTATTGACATCTGCTTAATATGGCATTTATTACGCATTTTAACAATTATCTAAATTACAGATATAATCATGTGACTTTTTCAAGGTATATGGTTTCGCATTTAGGGGGCGGATCCGAAGGTATTGACTGGACATCGCTGTCACGTGATCTTTCTTAATTTGGGGAGAACTGATTTTTATTGAAGAGGGTTAGGGAGAGGATTTTGGAAGATGTAGTAAGAAACCTGTAGAAAGGAAACAAGAATTTAGCACTTCGACACCGTGTATATACATGTATAATTTAGAGCCGGAAATTTGCTGTGAATAGGTAGAACTGTGCATTTATTGCATAACTAAAAGAAAGTTAACCGTACAATGGATCGAGTTGAGCTAATTCCCTTGGAAACGAACATTTGGAAAGATTAACGCAAAATAAGGGAACCTCAACGGCACACATAATTAGGATTAAAAACAGAAATGGAACAGAATAACATAACGACAAATCTTTTATTATAACATAAATGTTGGCATGGAAGGATACTATTTGGCCAAAAATAGGTGAAACAATTATGACATGCTCGTTAATAAATGTCAATATTTAATTTTAGTATTATTCTAAGTTGAAAACGGATTAGCTAAATATGCCTTTTGTAAGCTGTAAAAACACAATGAAAAAGTCAAGGTCACTCAATTGTCATTTACTTTCATTACCACCATGGACTCAGATTTTTAGATCACCTGAGCCGAAGGCTCAAGGTGATCTTTTGGGATCACTCTTCGTCCGTCATCCGTTCGTTGTCTGTCGTCGGCGTTAACTTTTCTTCAAATGACTTCTTCTCAGAAACCGCATGGCCAATTTTGACTTAACTTCACATGGAGGATACTTAGATGAATGCTGTATAGATTTGTTAAAATTAGGTCAGCGCGACATCAAAGATGGCCACCATTACCATTATGGTCGAAACCTTAAAGAACCGCTGGACAGATTTCAAAAGTTTTTCTTTTAAAATGATCGCCAACGCCTAAACTATCAAATTTAAAGGTTTTAATACACAAACTTTGTTCTGATCTACTTCTCCTGAACCCCTCGCCAGATTTCAATGAAACTTTGCAGGGATGATCAGCACCAAGCCTAGTTGTGCATGTCATCGTCACGTTTCGGTTTACAGATATTTGGCAGAGTTATGGCCCTTTAAAGGATTTTGATACTACAATTTTTTTCTGTGCTAGTTCTCCTGAACCCCTGGCTGGATACAGACGAAACTTGACAAGGATGATCAGTATCAAGCCTAGTTGTGCATATCATCGCCATATTTCGGTTAAATGATTTTTGGTAGAGTTGTGTTTTAATACACAAACTTTGTCCAGATAGTCTCTTCTGAACTCTTTGCCAGATTTCAGCGAATCTTGGCGAGGATGATTAGTACTAAGCCTAGTTGCACCTATCATTGCCATGTTCTGGTTGAATGATTTTTGAAAGACTCATGGCCGCTTATACATAAACTTTATCTTGAGCCAGTAGAGCGTCCACAGGCCCTCTTGGGCCTCTTGTTTCTGTTCCTTTGTGATCAACTAGCCCAATATAGGTGGCTTTGAAGTAGAATACCGCTTAAGCCGGTGCTAGGGGGCGTGAGAGGTGTTGTTTCTTTCATTATTTCTCATGAGCAGACTCAATAAAACCGAGTCTGCTGCTTTATTCTCTTAATTGTGTTTGTTGCTCCCAAGGAATCACCTTTATCAGTATTTATTGTATAGGGAAAAATTGAAAAAAAAATTCTGTGGAACTGCAAGAGCCAGAGGTTTAATATTTTTCATTTGCTATAAGCTTATGGTCCTCTACCAACTTTGTTCAAATGGTGACCCTCGGTCATATTTGGCCCCGCCGCCAAGGGTCACATGTTTTACATAGACATGTATAGGGAAAAACTTAAAAAATCTTGTTCTCTTAAACTGTAGGAACCAGAGGTTTAATATTTGCATTTGCTATAAGCTTATGGCTTATGGTCCTCTACCAAGTTTGTTCAAATAGTGACCCAGGGGTCACATTTGGCCCCGCCCCGGGGATCACAGTTTTACATAAAAAATCTTCTCGGAAACTACAAGAGCCAGAGGTTTGATATTTTGCATTTACTATAAGCTTATGGTCCTTTACCAAGTTGGTTCAAATGGTGACTGGTGTCGAACTTGACCGTGCCCCGGGGGGTCACAGTTTTATATAGACATATATATATATATAAAAAAAAAGAATCTTCTCTGAATCTTCTCTGAAACTGCAAGAGCCAGAGGTTTAATATTTTGCATTTACTATAAGATTATGGTCCTCTACCAAGTTTGTTGAAATGGTGACCCTGTAGTTTTACATAGACTTATATAGGAAACACATTAAAGTCTTCTTCTCTGGAACTACAAGAGCCGGAGGTTTAATATTTTGCATTCACTATACTCTTATGGTCCCTAACCAAGTTTGTTCGAATGAAACCACAAAGCACACAACTATATTACATGTAGCCCTGGGGTCACATTTGGCTCTGCCCAAGGTGTTACTCTCTAGCACCTTCATTTTGTATTTGATCTTTAAAAAACTTTGTCAGTGACTTAAACTGTCTATATCATTGTTGTTATACACAACAGAGCCCACATTTCTAATCAATCTTAACCAAACTTGCACAGATTGTATATGACCATAAGATTTCGAAGAAGTTCGATAATGTGCCAGTACTCAGGTGATCGTTTTAGGGCCATCTTGTCCCTCTTGTTTCGGTTTACAATCTGCAATAATAATAAACAGGTAATACAGGTAATATGTATTTAAGAGTTATTTTCATTAAACCTAAAGTCGTCACCCCGGCCCTAATCTCGTCAGTCTGTTTTTCTTCTAATAATTACTATATTGCGCAAGATTGGGGTAAAAGGGAAGTAACTGTTGGTAGTTCAATCATTCTAGAAGCTTATACGTGGGTTTTGTTAGCATAAAGCGTCTGATGTACACAGATTTACATTTCGCCGGATCACCATGAAAACAACCAAAGCTCTCGCCCATGAAAGCATATTCCATAAAATTCAATGGCTGTTTTCGGATCACCATGAAAACAACAAAAGCTCTCGCCCATGAAAGCATATTCCATAAAATTCAATGGCTGTTTTCAACATTTTATCGAAGCTAATGGTGAGAAAAACGGAAGGAAGTAAACAATTATTCAAGAAAATGAAATTCTTATCTTTTAAAATTAACTCGCCTTGTAACGTTTATATCATGTGACAAAGCGAAAATTGCTCCGAATGAAAACGGACGACTTTAGGACCGTGACGGTCATAGGGCTGCGTACGTTTTTTTTTTTTTTTTTTTTTTTTTTAAATATTTTTATAATATTTCAATTTCTTTTTGTGTTGTTGTTTTTGTAGAATTTTTTTCATTCTCATAAACCTTCGTTCATATTTCTTTAATTTAAAGCTTAGGGGCCCTTGTTGGATCAGTTTTACGTAGAGTTATACTGAAGAACTTCAAAAATCTTCTTCTCTGAAACTACAAGAGATAAAGGTTTAATACTTTTTAGCTCTACTGGCCACAGGCCAGCAGAGATGGCGAGTTGTCTGTCGTCCGTCCGTCATCGGTCCGTCGTCCGTTAACTTTTGCCTTGTGAACACTCTAGGACCTTCATTATTAATCGAATCTTTATGAAACTTTGCCAGTGTCTTTATATCAATAAAAGCTCGGACAAGTTCGAAAACCAGCCAGATCGGATTAATTTCACCGGAGTTATGGCCCTTGTTTTGCTGAAAAATACCATATTAAGCCTTGTGAACACTCTAGCATCTTCATCTATTATTTGATCTTTACCAAACTTGTATAGATTGTTAATATCATTGAAAGCTCGGACAAGTTTGAAAACCAGCCAAATCTGATCAGTAACACCGGAGTTATGGCCCTTGATTTTTCTGACAAATGCTATTTTCTTCCTTGTGACGCTCTAGCACCTTTATTTATTATTTGATCTTTACCAAACTTGCACAGATTGTTAATATCAATGAAAGCTCAGACAAGGTCGAAAAACAGCTAAATCGTTTCTGTAACACCAGAGTTATGGCCCTTGTTTTTTCTGAAAAATCTCATTTTTCTTCCTTGTGAACACTCTTGCACCTTCATTTATTATTTATCTACTGGCCAAGGGCCAGCAGAGCTTATGGGATGGCGAGTTGTCCGTCGTCCGTCCGTCCGTCCGTCCGTCCGTCCGTCGTTAACGTTTGTCTTGTTAACACGATAGGGCCTTCATTTTTCATCCGATATTTACCAAACTTTAACAGATTGTTAATATCAATGAAAGCACGGACAAGTTCCAAAACCAGCCAGTTCGGAATAATTTCACCGGAGTTATGGCCCTTGTTTTGCTAAAAAATGCCATATTAAGCCTTGTGAACACTCTAGCACCTTCATTTATTATTTGATCTATACCAAACATGCACAGATTGTTAATATTAATAAAAACTCGAACAAGTTCGAAAACCAGCCAAATCGGATCAGTAACACCGGAGTTATGGCCCTTTTTTTTCTTCTGAAAATTGCTGTTCTCTGCCTTGTGAACGCTCTGGCACCTTCATTTATTATTTGATCGTTACCAAACTTGCACAGATTGTTAATACCAATTATAGCTTGGACAAGTTCGAAAATCAGCTGAATTGGGTGAGTAACTCTAGAGTTATGGCCCTTGTTTTTTCTGAAAAATGGCATTTTCTGCCTTGTGAACACATTTTAGCACCTTCATTTATTATTTGATCTTTACGAAACTTGCACAGATTGTTAATATTAATGAAAGCTCGAACAAGTACGAAAACCAGCTAAATCGGATCAGTTACACCGGAGTTATGGCCCTATTTTTTTTCTGAAAAATGCTATTTTCTGCCTTGTGAACACTCTAGGGCCTTCAATATTAATCGGATCTTTACTTAACTTTGCCAGAGTCTTTATATCAATGAAAGCTTGAACAAGTTCGAAAACTGGCAAGATCGAAATAATTTCAACGGAGTTATGGCCCTTGTTTTGCTGAAAAATGCCATTTTAAGCCTTGTGAACACTCTAGCACCTTCATTTATTATTTGATCTTTACCAAACTTTATCAGATTGTTAATGTCAATAAAAGCTCAGTCAAGTTCGAAAACCAGACAGATTGGGCCAGTAACAGCGGAGTTAAATTTTTTTCTATTTTTTTAGCTCTACTGATCAGAGATCAGCAGAGCTTATGCTATGGTGCGGCGTCCATCGTCCGTCTGTCCGTCTGTCCATCTGTCTGTCCGTCTGTCTGTAAACTTTTTTTTGTAGCGACTTCTCCTCTGAAACTACTGAATGGATTTTCATGAAACTTTACAGGAATGTTGATCTTAATGTCTTATTGATCCTAGCAAAATTTCAGATCGGCCAGAAATTCAAGATGGCCGCCACAGCTAAAAATAGATTTTTAAAAAATAAGTTTGTAGCGACTACTTCTTGAAAACTATAAGTGATATTGATATGGGACTTTTTCTAAAATGATCAGCATGACATGATGTTGGTCCTTGTCAAAAATAGTTTTGATTCAACGTTAAACATGGCTGGCAGAGGCCATCTTTGTTTACATACAGTTATATAGTAAAAACTTGTAGCGACTACTCCTTTGAAACTACTTGACAGATTTTCATGAAACTTTACAGGAATATTGCTCTTAATGTCTAATTGATCCTAGCAAAATTTCAGATCGGCCAGAAATTCAAGATGGCCGCCACAGCTGAAAATAGATTTTTAAAAAAGAAGTTTGTAGCGACTACGTCTTGAAAACTATAAGTGATATTGATATGGGACTTTTTGTAAAATGATCAGCATGACATGATGGTTATAAGAGTCAAACATTATTTTGATTCAACGTTAAACATGGCTGCCAGTGGCCATCTTTGTTTACATAGAGTTATATGATGAAAACTTGTAGCGACTACTTCTCTGAAACTACTTGACGGATTTTCATGAAACTTCACAGGAATGTTGCTCTTGATATCTAATTGATCCTAGCAAAATTTCAGGTCGCCCGGAAATTCAAGATGGCTGCCATGGCTAAAAATAGATTTTCCAAATACAAGTTTGTAGCGACTACTACTTGAAAACTATAAGTGATATTGATATTGGACTTTTTGTAAAATGATCAGCATGACATGATGTTGGTCCTTGTCAAAAATTGTTTTGATTCAACGTTAAACATGGCTGCCAGCAGCCATCTTTGTTTACATAGAGTTATATAGTAAAAACTTGTAGCTACTAATCCTTTGAAACTACTTGGCAGATTTTCATGAAACTTTACAGGAATGTTGCTCCTAATGTTTAATTGATCCTAGCAAAATTTCAGATCGGCCAGAAATTCAAGATGGCCGCTACAGCTAAAATTAGATTTTTAAAAAAAGAAGTTTGTAGCGACTACGTCTTGAAAACTATAAGTGATATTGATATGGGACTTTTTGTAAAATGATCAGCATGACATGAAGTTGGTCCTTATCAAAAATCGTTTTGATTCGACGTTAAACATGGCTGTCAGCGGCCATCTTTGTTTACATAGAGTTATATAATGAAAACTTGTAGCAACTATTCCTGTGAAACTACTTGACGGATTTTCATGAAACTTCACAGGAATGTTGCTCTTGATGTCTAATTGATCCTAGCAAAATTTCAGGTCGGCCGGAAATTCAAGATTGCCGTCATTTCTAAAAATGGATTTTCAAAATACAAGTTTGTAGCGACTTCTTCTTGAAAACTATAGGTGATATTGATATGGGACGTTTTCTAAAATGATCAGCATGACATGATGTTGGTCCTTATCAAAAGTCATTTTGATTCGATGTTAAACATGGCTGTCAGCAGCCATCTTTGTTTACATAGAGTTATATAATGAAAACTTGTAGCGACTTCTACTCTGATTTTCATGAAACTTCACAGGAATGTTGCTCTTGATGTCTAATAGATCCTAGTAATATTTCAGCTCGGCCGGAAATTCAAGATGGCCGCCACTGCTAAAATTATATTTTCAAAAAACAAGTTTGTAGCGACTACTTCCTGAAATCAAAATCAATCAGTAGAGCTTCAAGGTCATTGACCTCTTGTTTGAAATATGTTATATCTTGGCCTCATTAAGACGAAAGGGCCTTCATTTGGCCGGATTTCATTGAAACTTTGCAGGGATGATCAGTACCAAGCCTAGTTGTACAGTCACCGTGTTGAATGATTTTGGCAGAGTTATAGCCCTTTAAAGGTTTTAATACACAAACTTTGTTCTGACTAGTTCTCCTGAAACCCAGGCCGGATTAAACGAAACTTTTTAGGGATGATCAATTCCATGTCTAGTTGTGCAAATCATCGCCGTGTTCCGGTTGAATGATTTTTGGCGGAGTTATGGCCCTTCAAAGGTTTTAAAGCACAAACTTTGTTCTGACTAGTTCTCCTGAACCCCTGGCCGGATTTAAACGAAACTTTTTAGGGGCGATCAATTCCATATCTAGTTGTGCAATCATTGCTGTGTTCCGGTTGAATGATTTTTGGCAGAATTATGGCCCTTTAAAGGTTTTAATACACACACATTGTCTGATCTACTTCTCCTGAACCCCTCGTCAGATTTCTATAAAAACTTTGCAGGGATGATCAGCACCAAGCCTAGTTGTGCATTTCATTGTCGCGTTCCGGTTTACAGATATTTGGCAGAGTTATGGCCCTTTAAAAGATTTTGATACCAATTTTTTTTTCCGGGCTAGTTCTCCTGAACCCCTGGCTGGATATAGAAGAAACTTGACAAGGATGATCAGTATCAAGCATAGTTGTGCATATCATTGCCATGTTTTGGTTTAATTATTTTTCTGGCAGAGTTATGGCCCTTTAAATGTTTTAATACACAAACTTTGTCCAGATGAGTCTCTTCTGAACTCTTTGCCAGATTTTAGCAAATCTTGGCAGTGATCAATACTAAGCCTAGTTGCACCTGTCATTGCCATGTTCTGGTTGAATGAATTTTGGCAGAGTTATGAGCCCTTAAAAATTTTAATACACTAACTTTGTCTAGACTAGTTCTCCTGAACCTCTGGCTGGATATCAATGAAACTTTTCAGGGATGATCAGTACCAAGCCTAGTTGCGTATATCATCACCATGTTCCGGTTGAATGATTTTTGAAAGACTTATGGCCCTTATATATAAACTTTATCTTGATCCAGTAGAGTGTTTGATGGAGTTATGGCCCTTGACATTTTTACTTTAACTTTCTTGTCGGCGCTTCTCGTCCTAAACGCCTTGTTGGATTTCGATGAAACTTGGCAGGAAGCATCGGTAAGATGTCTAGTTGTGTATGTCACACTTTTGTTCCAGTTCGCTGATTCTTGACGGAGTTATGGCCCTTTGACTTTTTCACTTTAAATTTCTTGTCGGCGCTACTCCTCCTAAACGGCTTGTTGGATTTCTACAAAATTTGGCAAGTAATCACGGTATGATGTCTAGTTGTGCAAATCGCGGTATATCAACGAAATATTGGCCAAGTTCGAAAAAAAGAAGTACTGATGGGAATTTTATGACGACAGCCCTTGATATAAGAGCCGTTTTAGCCAGTAGAGCGTCTACAGGTCCTCTTTGGCCTCTTGTTTCTTCTAAAAATTGTGAAGAGTCCCTAACCTGGTCGTTTTGAGAGAGAAAAAAAGGTTGATAACTGTCTAATTTGTGAAAAAAGTATTGAAAGAACAAAGCGATATTACTCAATACATACATACATTGGTTTTGTGGGAGAGGGACAGATGTGCAATTGTTCAGCATAATAACGTTCATTTTAGATAAACTTTCTTCTAAGAATGTATCCAAAACAAAACAATATTATGAAAGTAAGAGGGGGTAAATGTTGTTTACCAAAAAAAAAAAACTGTGTAAAAAATGACCAATTTTAAAGTAGACGAATTTTGGCCCCTGTTATAGAAGGTAAAAAAGCCCTGTGCCCTTAAGGTCTAGTTGATCCTATATAATTATGCTACCACTTGAGTTGAATTTCAAATACGTAGGTTATGTTATAAGAATGTATTATATTATATATATTTCTTCATAATTTCTGTTTGCTTTGCACATGTATTCAAAAAAGTTAATCTCTTCCACCGTACTGTTTACTGCAGGGTGGATCAGAAATTATCAGGCCAGACAACAGGGTACAATATTGATGAGGCACGGGAGATCATGGATGAAATACGCACCATACAGACAAGCCTGCACTCTGGGGAACAGGAGAGAATGCAACTCATGCAGGTATAACTGTCACTTACTGTATTAAAAAACAATGATATGCACTCATGTATCTACATTTATCACGCAGATGCAGAGGGTCACGTGCGGATTACAACTTTTCCCACCCAGTGCGGTGATCTTTGTAAAGTCACTTTGCCGAAAAGTGAGACATAATTGGCACAATGGCTTAGGTATGGATGGACGAATGTATGCCATCCATAAGTACGTTGTTATTTACATATGTCCACCCCCCCCCCCCCCCCCCCCCCCCCCCCACCACCACCACCACCCCACCCACCCACCCCCACCGAATGATGAGGGGGCATATATTTTTAAACATTTGTGACTCCGTGGTTGAGGATTGCTTGCAGTTTACAATACATTCCACATTTTATAATATTGTCATAATAAAACTGTTGGCAGGCTTCTTCACATAAATGGCATAACTTTGTTTCTTTAAAAATATAACAAAATAAATGCAACGCATTCTGCATTTCATTCTCCTCTGAAACTAATTGATGGATATTCATGAAACTTTACAGAAATGTTGCCCATGAAGTCTAGTTGATCCTAGAAAAAATTCATGTTGATGTGAAATCCAAGCCGGCCACCAAAGCTGAAAATAGATTTTTAAAATACAAGTTTGTAGCGACTACTTCTTGAAAACTATAATTGATATTGATATGGGACATTTCCTTAAATGATCAGCATGACATGATGTTAATCCTTGTCAAAAATTGTTTTGATTCGACGTTAAACATGGCTGCCAGTGGCCATCTTTGTTTTCATAGAGTTATATAGTAAAAACTTGTAGCGACTACTCCTCTGAAACTACTTGGCGGTTTTTCATGAAACTTTACAGGAATGTTGCTCTTGATGTCTAATAGATCCTAGCAAAATTTCAGGTCGGCCAGAAATTCAAGATGGCCGCCACAGATAAAAATAGATTTTTAAAAAATAAGTTTGTAGCGACTACTTCTTGAAAACTATAAGTGATATTGATATGGGACTTTTTCTAAAATGATCAGCATGACATGGTGTTGATCCTAGTCAAACTCTGCCAGTGGCCATCTTTGTTGACATAGAGTTATATAGTAAACATTTGTAGCGACTACTTCTCTGGAACTACTTGACGGATGTTCATGAAACTTCACAGGAATGTTCCTCTTGATGTCTAGTTGATCCTAGAAATATTTCAGGCTGGCCGGAAATTCAAGATGGCCGCCACAGCTAAAAATAGATTGAAAATAAATAAATTTGTAACGACTACTTCTTGAAAACTGTTAGTGATATTGATATGGGACGTTTTCTAAAATGATCAGCATGACATGACGTTAATCCTTGTCAAAAATTGTTTTGATTCGACGTTAAACATGGCTGCCAGTGGCCATCTTTGTTTACATAGAGTTATATAGTAAATACTTGTAGCGACTACTCCTCTGAAACTACTTGGCGGATTTTCATTAAACTTTACAGGAATGTTGCTCTTGATGTCTAATAGATCCTAGCAAAATTTCAGGTCGGCCAGAAATTCAAGATGGCCACCACAGCTAAAAATAGATTTTTAAAAAATAAGTTTGTAGCGACTACTTTTTGAAAACTATAAGTGATATTGATATGGGACTTTTTCTAAAATGATCAGCATGACATGGTGTTGATCCTAGTCAAACATTATTTTGATTCGATGTTAAACATGGCTGCCAGTGGCCATCTTTGTTTACATAGAGTTATATAGTAAACACTTGTAGCGACTACTTCTCTGAAACTACTTGACGGATGTTCATGAAACTTCACAGGAATGTTGCTCTTGATGTCTAGTTGATCCTAGAAAAATTTCAGGCTGGCCGGAAATTCAAGATGGCCGCCACAGTTAAAAATAGATTTAAAATAAATAAATTTGTAACGACTACTTCTTGAAAACTGTAAGTGATATTGATATGGAACGTTTTCTAAAATGATCAGCATGACATGATGTTGATTCTTGTCGAAATTTATTTCAATGCGACTTTAAACATGGCCGCTAGCGACATCTTTGTTTACATAGATTTATATAGTAAAAACTTGTAGCGACTACTCCTTTGAAACTACTTGACGATTTTTAGCTCTACTGATCAGAGATCAGCAGAGCTTATGCCGTGGTGCGGCGTCCGTCGTCCGTCTGTCCGTCCGTCCGTCTGTCCGTCCGTCCGTTAACTTTTATTTGTAGCGACTACTCCTCTGAAACTACTGGATGGATATTCATAAAACTTTACAGAAATGTTGCCCATGAAGTCTAGTTGATCCTAGCAAAAATTCATGTTGATGTGAAATCCAAGATGGCCACCAAAGCTAAAAATAGATTTTTTAAATACAAGTTTGTAGCGAATACTTCTTGAAAACTATAAGTGATATTGATATGGGACTTTTTCTAAAATGATCATCATGACATGATGTTGGTCCTTGTCGAAAATCGTTTTGATTTGACGTTAAACATGGCTGCCAGCGGCCATCTTTGTTTACATAGAGTTATATAGTAAAAACTTGTAGCGACTACTCCTCTGAAACTACTAGGCGGATTTTCATGAAACTTTACAGGAATGTTGCTCTTAATGTCTTATTGATCCTAGCAAAATTTCAGATCGGCCAGAAATTCAAGATGGCTGCCACAGTTAAAAATAGATTTTTTAAAAATAAGTTTGCCAGCGGCCATCTTTGTTTACATAGAGTTATGTAATGAAAACTTGTAGCGACTACTCCTCTGAAACTACTTGACGGATTTTCATGAAACTTCACAGGAATGTTGCTCTTGATGTCTAATTGATCCTAGCAAAATTTCAGGTTGGCCGGAAATTCAAGATGGCCGCCACGGCTAAAAATAAATTTTCAAAAAACAAGTTTGTAGCGACTACTTCCTGAAATCAAAATCAATCAGTAGAGCTTCAAGGTCATTGACCTCTTGTTTATGAAACTTCACAGGAATGTTGCTCTTGATGTCTAATTGATCCTAGATTTTTTTTTAGGTTGGCCGGAAATTCAAGATGGCAGCCATGGCTATAAATAGATTTTCAAGATACAAGTTTGTAGCGACTACTTCTTGAAAACTATAAGCGATATTGATATGGGACTTTTTCTAAAATGATCAGCATGACATGATGTTGATCCTTGTCAAAAATCTTTTTGATTCGATGTTAAACATGGCTGTCAGCGGCCATCTTTGTTTACATAGAGTTAAAAATGGAAACTTTTAGCGACTACTTCTCTGAAACTACTTGACGGATTTTCATGAAACTTCACAGGAATGTTGCTCTTGATGTCTAATTGATCCTAGCAAAATTTCAGGTCGGCCGGAAATTCTAGATGGCCGCCACGGCTAAAAATAAATTTTCAAAAAACAAGTTTGTAGCGACTACTTCCTGAAATCTAAATCAATCAGTAGAGCTTCAAGGTCATTGACCTCTTGTTTCAATTATTGATTTATTTTGTATGCTACATCTGTATTATGCAAATGTAGTAAGTGTACCGTTTTTAAGACAGAAATAATAGATAGCATCACATTGTGTTACCATGGCAACAGGGCTTTTTAATGTGTTTTTCTCTCTAAATATCTGTCTTTTTTTATTATTCTTTTCAATTACTGATATATTTTCGTGCTACATTTGCATTATGTATACGTGGTAAGTGAACCTTCTTTAAGACATAAATAATAGGTAGCAAAACACAACAGGTTTTTAATGTGTATTTTCTCTAAATCTTCTTTTTTTATTATTATTTTTTTCAATTACCGATATATTTTTTATGCTACATTTGTATTATATACATGTAGTAAGTGAACCTTCTTTAAGAAAGAAATAATAGATAGCCAAACATTGTGTTGCCATGGCAACATTCAATAATATATAAGTTTGTTTTTGTTTAAATAAAAAATAATGGTTTCCAATTGTTTTTAAAGTTTAATAACTGTTATTTGTTAGAAATCTTGCTTATTATAAACACTCATTAACCAGTCTGACCTAAATTCGTGAACATTTTAAAATGCCACTCGTAAGCATAGCAAAGGAATACCTGTGAGCTTTCTCTGCAGTTATTCCTTTTTTTTAATACATGTCGGTTACTTTTAACTTTTTCAATGCGTCATAGCGGGTGATAGCGCAAAATATCATCCCGCTATTTTTTTTATAAAGCTCAGTTCTAAAAATAGATTTTTTCAACAACAACAATTTTGTCTTCATTATCAGGAATATTAGTATATTAGGTGTATTCGGTATAATAAAATAAATATCAGATCCTCTTGAGGGTGCCAGTGAATATTATCAACCCTCGACATGATATGTCGACCTCGACAACAGAAAATCCTAACATAAACAATTCAAAAGGAAGGTTGTTATTACTTTAACTTTTGAATAACCGATGATACTGTTTTATTCAACGTGGCGTTTGATGTTTGTCTATGATCTTTCTTGTCGTGCCCTTAATTGTTTATTCTCTTGTTGCTCTGGCTTCTGCCAAGTCACTGAGTACCTTCATTGTAGCTTTCTAGGCTATTGTTTTTTTGTATAATATTTACACGAGAGTATTTGTGTTTCACTTATATTGCCTATTGATGCTGCTTTGTTGGTTAGAGATTAGATCATGTTGGGGATTTCTTTATTTACACTGTCCTGTTTTAATGGATTGACAGTAGGGTAAGTGTGAGGTTTGGTGCACCCTAGAACCGGTTTAAACCCCCAGTGGCCTACTTTGCCACTGACCGTTCCAAGGCGGTAGCCCTATTGTCAACCCTTTTGTGTTTGTGATGTCGTTTGCATTTATTTTTACTTTTGCCTTCTTGTTTGTCTGTTTGCGTGTTTGTTTCTGTGTTTTGTGTTTGACTGTCCTCCTTGAATGCTACTTTCCCTGTCTGATCTTTTTCTAGCTATATGGTGTATTCGAAGTTTAAACCTTAACAATATGGTTCGAACATCATATTTTGATGGATATAAGTGTTTTATCATGAATTGGAAAGTTTTTATAATTGAAGATATTTCTAGAAAAATGCTGATATACTCCCTTTAAACTATTCTTCTAATTAATATTAATGATTGACAAATGCAAGTTGCGTAGAAAAACTAATGGGACGCCACAAGTTTTTCAATATCAAGATTGTCGTGTGTCCCTTTAAAACCTGATTGCGATACAAAAAATGGTCCATAAAACTGTTAACGTTTATACTGAAACATTTGTGACTCCGTGGTTGAGGAGTTTAACCTCACTTCTCACCGTTGCGGGTTCTAATCCCTCTGGGACCTCGACTTCTGAAAAAGTGTTGATTTTTACGGATGGCGGTAGGTAAACATGACTGGTTCTACACAAGAATAATGGGGTGGTCTGCCTCTAATAGATAGGCCTAAAATGTGCTAAAGAAGATGTAAAACACCATTCAAACAAACAAATCAAAAAATTTAAAAAATAAATCATTGACTTAGATATGCAAATGTGTTCATTTTTTTGTTTTTAACTTATCTGTCCCATTGAGGACATGGTAAAACCTCATAAAAAGATCAATAGGGATCATCAGACAACACCATGTATAATATACTCAGTTGCAAAGGGAAGTGAACTTTGAGTTTTGTTTAGATTAAATTATATAAAGTATTTTTAGAATTAAATTGACAAATTCCTGCTATGTTTGGTACCAAAGTTTTTATCATTCCATTGCCAATATCATGTTGTCAAATTCACATGGGTCATACTATAAACTAAAAGATTCATAAACATAGGTACTTGTACTATGAGCTTGAGATGTTTAGCCAACACATTCAAATATATGCCAATAAAAAAAATAATTAAGCCTGACATTATATGAAACAATAATTAATATGTTCATTACAAAAGTCTCCCTAACATAAACCGTGTTGCATAGGCTATATAAAGTGATTATCATGATTATTAGGTAACAGGTTTATACTTCTAGTCTTACCTATGATTTACACTTGACCATTTACAATATACCCAGAAGGTATACATGTTGCCTGATATCATGGAGAAAAACAACAAACAAGACAATGTGGTTCAGTTAATACACTTTTTTTTATCAATTTTATTATTTTTAAATTAACATAACTATGGTGGTATACTCCACCAAAACAGGTATGTACTATATCACCATTAGCTTTCAAATTGCCCTTGTTGAGTTCATACATGTAGGTTCATAGTCAATAGTTGCACTTTGCCCTTGTTTATTTCTGACATGTCTTGTAGAATTCTGTCCAAAAGGAGTCCTGTAGTTCACTGGACTGGTCCTCCATTGAAATATTCTGCAATATACTTCATGTTGTTTCCTGTTGGAAATGTATAAAAAAAGTGCTGCATATAAAACATAAAATGCAATCAAAGTACCAAGAGAACTTCACCATTTTATGTAGTGCATATAAAAATATTCCAGCTGTGAACAATACCATAACACAATAAATCATGAATACAAGCCCACCTGTGCTCAGATTCAAAGGTGTTATAAATGACAACACTTGGAGGTTGTTGAAAACAATATCAATTTTTAAAGCAATCTGATTAAAAGGCCATCACATGCCAAAATGGATTAGAAATCTGACTATGTTGGCCTATTATTTTATTTTCGTAGTCATCTTTTTCTATTTAACCATTTTAGTACATTTATTTGGCTCAATTATATGCACATATATGGACATACTAAAAATAACACATCTTTACACCCTACAATACATGAAAAATATATAAATATAGTGATTATATGACATCATTCTTATAACATACAAACATAGAACTTACAGTATTTCCAAATACATGTAGTCATAACACTGGCCACAGCAACACTGACCATGCATTCACCAACACAGCACACTGAAAAAATTAGATTGCACATTTGTTTTACATAAAAAAAAAACACAATATATTAATTCATATGTGAATTAATTTACTGTACTAAACCGAGGTATATTTCGTTATTATTCTTATAAAATTGAAAACATTGCTCATTTACACTTTATAATCATGTACACCATTGGTGAACATTTCAACCCATTTCATTCTTTTGAGAAAATATATTAAGAGTTTTTTTCTCTGACACATGACACACTGATCTCAATATACTGTTTGTACCCAGGTGTTACCCTTACATGCATGTTTTTCTACTGGTCTGTTTATAAATAAACATATTTATAGATTCAAATAAGTTGAAAATTTTTAGGTTAGATAAAAAACAATGTATATAAAGCAAATATTATTTTTTTGAATATTAATTAAACTTGGGACACTAAATCATGAACATTGTGAGTGATGCATATCAATTTATCACTTGATGTGTTTGTGTTATTCACTAAAAAGAATTAAATAACAATATTCCAATTACCAAATCAGACACCTCATGTTTTATTGCTTAACACTGGATAGTGTAATAGTTAAATATACAAATATGAATTGAATTTTTATAAAAAGCCCATCCAAACATTGTCTTGGGATATTTAGAGATGAACCTGAGAGATGGGAAGGATAGGAATTGAGGAAGTTGGGAACTATTACTATCGTAAGGCGCTATCAGATAATTCATATATATGTTTACGTGTTTTGCGGATACATGGTATTGATAATTTATTAATATTTTCCATTTTAACTGATTCTGATAATGGAATTGTCATGCCCTTAGGCACAGAGATGATACCCACTGGCACCATTGAGACTGGCACCATTTGAGACTGGAACCACCGATTGCTGGTTTATTAGCTCTACTGGCAGAAGAGGCCAGCAGAGCCTATGGGATGCCGAGTTGTCCGTCGTCCGTCCGTCGTCCGTTGTTAACTTTTGTCTTGTTAAGACAATAGGGCCTTCATTTTTCATCCAATCTTTACCAAACTTTAAGAGGTTGTTAATGTCAATGAAAGCTCGGATGAGTTTGAAAACCAGCCAGATTGGCGAAGTATTAGCGGAGTTACGGCCCTTGATTTAGTTAAAAATGCTATATTGCTATATTTTGCCTTGTTAAGACAATAGGGCCTTCATTTTTCAACCTATCTTTACCAAACTTTACCACATTGTTAATATCAATGAAAGCTCGGACAAGTTCGAAAGCCAGCCAGATCTGACCAGTAACACCAGAGTTATGGTCCTTGATTTAGATAAAAATGCTATATTGCTATATTTTGCCTCGTTAAGATGATAGGGCCTTCGTTTTTCATCCTATCTTTAACAAACTTTACCACATTGTTAATATCAATGAAAGCTCGGACAAGTTCGAAAACCAGCTATATCGGAATAGTAACAGCGGAGTTATGGCCCTCGTTTTAGTTAAAAATGCTATATTTTGCCTGGTTAAGACGCTAGGGGCTTCATTGTTCATCCGATCTTTACCAAACTTTATCAGATTGTTAATATCAATGAAAGCTCGGACAAGTTCGAAAACCAGCCATATCGGAATAGTAAAAGTGGAGTTATGGCCCTTGATTTAGTTAAAAATGCTATATTTTGCCTCGTTAACCAATAGGGGCTTCTTGTTCATCCGATCTTTACCAAACTTTATCAGATTGTTAATGTCGTTGAAAGCTCGAACAAGTTCGTAAACCAGCCATAGCAGACCAGTAACAGCGGAGTTGTGGCCCTTGATTTAGTTAAAAATGCTATATTTTGCCTTGTTAAGATGATAGGGGCTTCATTGTTCATCCGATCTTTACCAAACTTTATCAGCTTGTTAATGTCATTGAAAGCTCGAACAAGATTGAAAACCAGCCATTTCAAACAAAAAACAGCGAAGTAATGGGCCTTGATTTAGTTAAAAATGCTATATTTTGCCTCGTTAAGACGATAGGGGCTTCATTGTTCATCTGATCTTTACCAAACTTTATCAGATTGTTAATATCAATGAAAGCTCAGACAAGTTCGAAAACCAAACATATCGGACCAGTAACAGCTTAGTTATGGCCCCTGATTTAGTTCAAAACGCTATATTTTCCCTCTTTAAGACGAGAGGGCCTTCATTTTTCATCCGATCGTTACCAAATTTTTTTTTTATTTTTTTTTTTTAGCTCTACTGATCAGATATCAGCAGAGCTTATGACGTGGTGCGGCGTCCGTCTGTCCGTCTGTCTGTTCGTAAGCTTTTTTTGTAGCGACAACTCCTCTGAAACTACTGAATGGATTTTCATGAAACTTTACAGAAATGTTGCCCATGAAGTCTAGTTGATCCTAGCAAAAATTCATGTTGATGTGAAATCCAAGATGGCCACCAAATCTAAAAATAGGTTTTTAAAAAACAAGTTTGTAGCGTCTACTTCTTGAAAACTATAAGTGATATTGATATGGGACTTTTTCTAAAATGATCAGCATGACATGATGTTGGTCCTTGTCAAAAATCATTTTGATTCGACGTTAAACATGGCTGCCAGCGGCCTTCTTTGTTTACATAGAATTATATAATGAAAACTTGTAGCGACTACTCCTCTGAAACTACTTGACGGATTTTCATGAAACTTCACAGGAATGTTGCTTTTGATGTCTAATTGATCCTAGCAAAATTTTAGGTCAGCCGGAAATTCAAGATGGCCGCCACGACTAAAAATAAATTTTCAAAATACAAGTTTGCAGCGACTTCTTCTTGAAAACTATAAGTGATATTGATATGGGACTTTTTCTAAAATGATCAGCATGACATGATGTTGGTCCTTGTCAAAAATTGTTTTGATTCAACGTTAAACATTGCTGCCAGCGGCCATCTTTGTTTACATAGAGTTATATAGTAAAAACTTGTAGCGACTACTTCTTTGAAACTACTTGGCGGATTTTCATGACACTTTACAGGAATGTTGCTCTTAATGTCTAATTGATCCTAGCAAAATTTCAGATCGGCCAGAAATTCAAGATAGCCGCCACAGCTAAAAATAGATTTTTAAAAAAGAAGTTTGTAGCGACTACATCTTGAAAACTATAAGTGATATTGATATGGGACTTTTTGTAAAATGATCAGCATGACATGGTGGTTATCAGAGTCAAACATTATTTTGATTCCACGTTAAACATGGCTGCCAGTGGCCATCTTTGTTTACATAGAGTTATAAAATGAAAACTTGTAGCGACTACTCCTCTGAAACTAATTGACAGATTTTCATGAAACTTCACAGGAATGTTGCTCTTGATGTCTAATTGATCTTAGCAAAATTTCAGGTCGGCCGGAAATTCAAGATGGCCGCCACGCTTAAAAATAATTTTTCAAAAAACAAGTCTGTAGCGACTACTTCCTGAAATCAAAATCAATCAGTAGAGCTTCAAGGTCATTGACCTCTTGTTTAAATTAATTTCTTTTTCTTTTTTTATTGATTTTTTTTTTTTTATTTTTTTTTTAAATTTTTTTAATTGATTTTTTTTTTTTAAATTTCCTTTTTTCAATTTTTCTTTTTTTCTTTTTGTTTTAATTTTTTCATTTTAATTTTTTTTTTTATAATTTTTTTTTTTATAATTTTTTTTTTTTTTTTTTTTTTTTTTTTTTTTAATTTTTTTTTTTTTTTTTTTTTTTTAGCTCTATGTTGGACCAGTCGGACCAGTAACAGAGGAGTTATGGCTCTTGCTTTAGTAAAAAATGATATATTTTGCCTTGTTAATAAGGTAGGGCCTTCATTTTTCATCTGATCTTTACCGAACTTTAATAGATTCTTTAGTTCTGGCCCTTGATTTAGTTCAAAAGCTGTTTTTTGCCCGAAACTTCCAATAAAACGTAAATGACAGCCACTAACTTCATTGATGTTATAAGAGCCATGTTAGCCAGTAGAGCGTCCACAGACCCTCTTGGGCCTCTTGTTAAAATTGTACCACACCCCCGCAAAAAAACAACCTCTGACAAGCACAGTTTAAACTACCGGTATACTGGCAGAAATAAAGGGTTGGTCTCTTGGTGTGGGGAGTGAAGTGGGAGCATATATGGCTCATCCATGATAAGCACATTTGTGGTCGAGAGGGTAAAGACGTTGCGTTTGAAAGCGTCTCGGCTCTCACCACTGTCGGTTCAGATTAGACAAGGATGCGTGTATCATGGATGTACAACAAATATGAATGCCTGTCAGACAGGGTCTTTGATTTGCATAAGTTTTCAATACAATTGGTGAGTATATAAATATCCCTTTAAATGATGAAAACCTATAAACAATTGGATGTTGTTCAGGGTATTGCTAGTGCCAAAAGGAAATGTTGGTCGCAATTTTGAATTTTGCGGGAAATATTTATCGGCGCACCGGTCACGATCACGTGACATTTGACTTGAATAACAACAAATGTTGGAAAATTAATATTTTTTAACTTCGTCTGAAACAGTTGACAGTTACAACATTATTAAGGTTAATAAAACAAATATTTCGGTTCATATAGGTAAATAAATATATTGGTATTAAATTGGTTTATATGCTTGAAATGTTAATCCAATGAATACTTACATAGATTTATTGATTTAAAACCAAGAGGGTAGTTCCTCTCCCGCGAGGGAGAGGAGATCCCCGTGTTTTTACTATAGGAGTTCCTCTGACCGTACACAGCCAGATGAAATATCAAAACTCGTAAAAAGGGCTGGTAAGGTCAGAGAAGGCTCGGACTAATTATCACACAGCATTACAATAAATTGACATGTATAATTATAGTATGTGTAATTTACCAATAATAACACTTACCGTCGGAAAATCTACTAATAATGCGTTTATTTCCATGTGTGAACCAGGAAGTAAATGGCGCCATCTATATAAGTACGATAACTCTCCTTAGATACGGTCTTGTTTTGTTACGAACGACAACTCTTCATAGCAACACAGCGAGAAAAATTACCGCTTTTTTAAACACTAAATCATCTGTAGCAAAATAAACCAAAACGGCATCCCAGAGATATTTATAGGCTTGGTTTGGATTACAATTATGCACGAATTCTTGAAATATCCCTGGCAATGCCGTTTTGATTTATTTTACAGTGACGTTTATAATGGCCGTTTTCCACGTTTTTTGCTCAAAACGACCTACCTGACTGCATTCAAGGCACAATATCGCCCCGTTAGATACAGTTTTGAATATTATTTTGCATTATTATAAACAGATGAAACATTTATCTTGAAATGTATTGCATTTATATCTTGAATTTCCACGTTGGAAATTTTCACAAATCCTGGGGCCAAATACGGCTCTTATCGTACGTAGTCCTTTGGTGCCACATCCAAGATGGCCACCATTACTGTAAATGGTTAAAACATTAAAATATATTCTGAAGAACCACTGGACAGATTTCGACAGTTTTTACGGGGTATGTGGTTGTCCGTCCGTCCATCTGTAAACAATTCACATTCCTCATGATAAAAATATGAGACTCACCCTCATGAAACTTCATAGGTACATTGCCATAAATGAGAGGAGGAACCCTAATGATTTTGGGGTCAGTAGGTCAAAGGTCAAGGTCACAGTGACCTTATATGGAAATAGGCATTTTGCACAATAACTTCAAAACCGTAACACCTGTACTCATGAAACTTCATAGGTACATTGCCCTAGATGAGAGGAGAAAACCTATTGTCGGTCAAAGATCGAGGTCACAGTGACCTCATATGGAAAGATGCATTCTGCACAATAACTAAAAAAACGTAACATAAAACTTCATACGTACATTGCTCTAGATGAAAGGAGGAAACATATTGATTTTTGGGCCAGTAGGTCAAAGGTCGAGGTCACAGTGACCTTATATGTAAATATGCATTCTGCTCAATAACTTCAAAACTGTAACACCTACAGTTATAAAACTGCATAGGTACAGTACAGCTCACGCGAAACCCACACTTTACTCTTTCACGCCGAGTGAGGAATTCAGAAATCCCGTAATTACGCGGAGTTTGGACGATAAAACTACGCCGAGTGAAAATCAGCTACGTGACGAACGACTAGCGTAACTTTGCCGAGATACTCCGCGTTCGCCGAGTCAATTATTCAGGTAAATGACCTTTTTATCGGACTTGAATGTTTATGTCTGAAACAATGATGAACGGCATTAGTAAAGGTAATGTACATTTGTTTGCATAGATCTACGTGTTTTATTTTTATGTTTGTTGTAAATGTACACTGTGCGTGAAAGTAATAAAGTTATACCTTATAGTTGACGTTTGTGCTGCTGTACTCTTAAATGCAATTAAACACAACTGTCATGAGGACGAAATAAATATTTAGTTTTAATCTGTAACGGCAACCAATGCTAGCTTCCAAACACAAAACTTAAATACACACTCTATTTCTTAGCACACGTTGTCTTACACGTTGTCAAGCGCGCTGCCATTGTCAGGACTCTGAATCAGGCGTTTTCATGTGTATTGAGCATGTGTATTGAGCAGAGTTACGGTATTGTTAACATGTTATCTACATGTACATGTCGCAGTAACCAGGTTAGATCACGCTTCCATTACACTATAGATAATAAGGGACGTATCGTGGAATTCTCTTGGATAAATAAAATATGTTATGTAATACGTATACTGAGTAAAGTACAGTATATACATGTATGTAAATACATATTTCGTTTGCGTGCCTGATTGCCTTAGATGTTTTGTGGTATCATGTGTGTGTACATACATGAACCTATGTAAGTGGATTTTAAGACCAACTTCATAAAAATATTTGCTGATTTTGTCATACGAGGGTTGATCAACAAACAAAGTTGATACTGGCCTTATAATTCCTTAATTACAAGTTATTGGGGAAAAAAAACATTATGAATTTAGTTTAGTCTGTCCATTGACAATTTCCTTGACATGAAAATGTTCAAAAGTATGGTGTGTTTTTTATGAACAGCACCTGCCGCAATCCGTCGCACCAATACTAGTACATAATGAAATATTTAAACCATCACTGCAACTCTGCAGTAGGCTATCTATTTATAAAAATGATGTAAAATTATCCTTTAACCTAGTAACCAGGGCATCCATTATTGTTAACAGAAGTTTGGTCGTAGAAACACTTAAAAAAAAGTATAAAAGTCGAACAGGAAAAGCAGCTTACCCAGAATACAGTTAACTTTAAAACACGCAAAACGACAAACATGAGTGGAAATATTAATAAGGAATATGACGTCAAAAACACACAAAAAAAATGTTGACAATAGGGCTGTTGTCTTCAAACGGTCAGTGGCAAAAAAGACGGGTTTAAACCAGGTTCTACGGTGCACCAAACCTCACACACCCTACTGTCATCCCAAACTCGAAGCTAGTTTTGGGAGCATAACTCATTCCTTCAGATTCATATGGTGTAGTCTAGTCGATATATCGCAACATCTACATCATTCTTGGTTTGTGATCACTCAGTTACATATTAACATCTGCTATACATATTAACATCTGCTAACAAACACTAAACTATTGTGAATTAATAAGAAAAACACTAAACTATTGTGAATTAATAAGAAACAAAAAAACACAGAGTCCTTATGTTTTAATATACAAGCATGATTTATTTGTGAACGTCGGAAAAGGTAAGACATTTTGTACACATTTGAGCCCAGTTGTTCAAAGATCGGTTAGCTTAATCCTTGGTTAGTGTAAACTTTCTGATAAAAATATGTTTTGTACTACTAAAATTTGTATTTCTTCTTAACATAATGCTTTTAGATGTTCAAGTCTCGGTAGAAATATTCATTTATCGGAAATTCGGAGAAATTTAAAATGTTGACGTATTGCTTGGTTAAGATAACCGATCTTTGAACAACTGGGCCCTGTATGATATCGCTGGGTTTTATTTTTGGATTTTAAGCCATTTTCATTACATTTATTTTTCTTAATAACCGAGGAAGACTGTGTCCATTAAGTTATACTATGCAGCATCTTACGCGATTTACAAAAGTAATTAAATTGGTCTAAAGACATCGCCCTGGCGAATTCCTCTATTCACAAATTAAATCGTAGTTTTAGTGGGAGGGTGCCTTTTTTTTTTACAATTGTGTCTACCTGCATCTATTGTTTTTTTTTCTTATCGATGTTTAATAATGATCTTACAAGAGTGCCTGATTAATATTGAATTTATCAAACGAGTTGGATACTGCGTCCATTAAGTTATACCAAGCAGCATTTTACGCGATTTGCATATTCCAAAAGTAATTAAAATTAAGTCGTGATTTGAGTCGGAGGGGGACTTTTTTTTTTAATAGTGTCTACCTGCATCTATTGGTTCTTATCGATGTTTAATAATGATCTTACACAAGTGCCTGATTAATATGATGTGAGGCTATGCGAGAATTTTATCCAAATTGTTCAATAAATTCAATATATAGTGAAAGGGATCTCGTTGATTTCCGTAATCCATGATGTTTTTTACAATTGTATGTACCTGCATCTATTGTTTTTTTCTTATCAATGTTTAATATAATAATATAATGATCTTACACGAGTGCCTGATTAATATTGAATTTATCAAACGAGTTGGATACTGCGTCCATTAAGTCATACCAAGCAATATCTTACGCGATTTACATATTCCAAAAGTAATTAAAGAGGTCTAAAGACATCGCCCTGGCAAATTCCCTTATTCACAAATTTAACAAAAGTAAAACTGAAATAAGCCTGAATATTTTTACATGTAACTTGCAGCTGAATATGTCTATACACTTTTATCTAGACTGTGCTATACTTGAATATTAAATATAAAACGTGTGTATTGATCCTTACTCCGCTTATGCCATACTCATAGCGGGCACGCGGGTATACAATAGGAAATGAAATTAATCTGATTGCACGTGCTTTTCGTTATCTCCGGTACTATTCTGCACATAATCAAGATACATGTACGAACTTGTGCACCGATATAAATCTATTTGCTGATCAAATTTCTGCCTGAAAAGAAAGTTGTAATATGTTTAGAGAGCAATATTGCACTGAATACTACGTTAATTTCAAGGCTTTTGGTGAAATACAAATAGTTGGGGAATTTAAGTGTAAAACAGTTTGCATTATCTAAATTACGTATTTTAATTAAATTAAATTGGAATATATATAGGCCGCGCCATGACAAAACCTGTATTAGTGACAAAATTTTCGTATTTTATTTTTTTTGTTTATTTTGTAGAAGAAAATATGACCTTTTTCATGCCGAAAAAACTGTTCCATTTGAGAGAATAGTTTTTTTGCAACATTAAAATGAATAACATCATGTATAGTGTGACGATAATCAAATTGACGTCACTTATTCATGACGTTAAGTATTAATGACGTCTACAAATAACTCTGCTCAAACATTAATAGGGGTAAAATAAATACAAAATAAATATTTTAAATTATTGCCAATTGTATTGTAAACCTAATATTACCGTAATATTCATATTTTAGATATACATGCAGTTGAAATGCTTTCACAAATCACGTGTGAGATATTTATATCACGGTAGGGAATAACTGTCATCGTTTTCCTTGTTTTCTTTGATAACATCGCTTACTTACAAAATATAGCATAACGTTCGTGTATATTAACAAATAACTCTGTACTCTTATAATCAGTAATTCATCGTATCATAGACCTATATATAGGTCTGTCACGTGGAGTGATTCAAATTTGAAGGGGAAAAAAAAAACAGAGTACGTATTACGTCAATATCGCACCATTCATCACTGCTATGGCGCTGGACAAAGCTCATCCTGGAAAACAGGCCTGACGTAAGGGCGTACGGTTGCAAACAAATAATCCTGACGCTGACGACTTAATCCACGCGCAAGAATTGTCCTGGGCCGGTTAACCGCTGGAAATCGGAAGTCTGGATCTTTCAAGATGTTCATTTTAGCGTCTGCATCATCCCGACCTGTCATAACGGTAACAACACCAGGTTCGTCTGCTGACATCTTGAAGTACTGATATTTTCTGCAAACGAAAAGTGTTATGATATGCCATCAAAAAATACGCTACCGGTGGGATAATCACTGTTACATTTATATAAAAAACGTTGTAATTGTTAATAATTCAAATGCAATTATACCACAATAGCCTTAATACACACTATGCATCTGTGTAATACCGAGGATATACACAGCATATGTTAGTTATTGTGGTATAAATACTATAGAGCATGAGTCTTGCACGTGTACGGACGATAATGCACTCGCTAACAGCTCGTGCATTATCTCCCGTACACGTGCAAACTCATGCTCTATCCTATACCTACTCAATTTTCACACGCACATAGTTTACAATGTTTACACACACCTGTCAATCAAATATGTAAAACACGACTACCCATTATCAAAACAGCACTCCTTGAATGGATTTGCCCATAATATACACAGGCAATGCTGCAATAATCAAAACATGGGTCACGCTTATGCCGCGTGATAATGCTTTTTCTTGATTGGATCGAGCTGTTATGTTACTGAAAACTGCAACACCCTAAACTTCTTGCACATGCGTAGTTGGATAAACTGGGTAAGGTACAAATTATGTATAGCATAGCATATTTTTCTCGTGTGCGATTTATACTACACTCTCGCAGGCCCTCGAGAAACAGTATAAATCGCATATACTCGAAAAATTATGCTATAAATAATACTTGTAATGGGTAAATCGCTTGAAATATAAGTTGCGCATACAGCGAGGGAATATTTTCCTATAACACATCATTATACACAGCTTACACGGACATCCTAACATGTGTGACGTTACTTAACAAGTTAACAGGTATATTTCAAAACACTCCAATTAATCTTAAATCACTCATTTTTTAAAATAACATAAAAAGTAATTAAATATTATTTTGCATACCTGATTCCGGTAATTGGTTGAAAGTACTGCCGTAGAAATGTCTTCCAATCACACCAGTGCCATGATGAATAGCGCACAGCTTCGTTTGTTGCAGACGATCTATTGACGAGAGTTTCAAGCTGACCAACAGTCTCGCAGTCGGATCGTCTGTACAGCTTTTTGATGTTAGCGAATCCACTATCTACTAAACATCTCGCGTGGCCTGGTATTTGCATCATGTATTCTATAGTGCTGTTCTGTCCTGTCATGACCCTCCACATGAAATAGCCAACACGAATTGGTTTTTATTTTGACCTGCAAGCATTATTATATGAATTATAGGACATACTATTTACATTATTATTTGTGCCAGAGTTTCTTTTTAATTATGTGTTGTTTTTAAGAAGAATTTTTTCATTTAAAAATCAGTGAATTATAGGTTCTCATAATTCCACATGGTAAGGTAGCAATGAACAATTTCTTTTTCGCTTTGATAATTAAACATGGTAGCAGTGAACAGTTTATATGTGTTGTGATGCACACGCTAACGCACACCTCATCCCTTACATGAGAACAATTGAATTTCTGTGCTGATGTGTAATTATAACATGTCGTGCTACAAAAGTGAATATGTAATCATTATGTAACGCATGTCAAGGATTTGATCAGAACAAAGCGAGGTCGGTCATCTTGATTCATAATGTTTGGTAGGAAGAACTGGTGGCAAAAAATTGTGAAGAAAGTATCTGGTAAGAAAAAAACGGTTGTGGCGTGTTTACGTTTTCATGACAACATTTAAAAAAAAGATTATGTTGTTTTAAAACACGTGACTTGATCTGTTATTATGTTAAACTTTGTTCCCGTTCCTACCCAGATATAATGCTATTTTCTCTCGGCAGCTATTTTACGCTTACGTAAAACCTTGCTTGTATATAATGCATATAATTACCGGGACAATTATCAGCATGTATGGCACATGATGCCCCCACGTCTCCATGAGATTCTAAGGCCCAAGTCCACCATAGAAATAACGCATTCGGTCCATGTGATTT
>JAWPHD010014120.1:0-63529 GCA_037043455.1 Cyrtodaria siliqua
TTATTTTCAAATGATAAGCCAAGTCACGTATATCGTTTACAAAAAATAAGATACACGTAAAACAGCTCCATCGGTTTAAGGATTATGTTCCCTGGAACAAAAGAAACATTCGAAGTTGGGTATCTCAAACACTTCTGCATAGTTTTACATGAAACTTGCAGTACCTCATCTTATCACCATAGTTAGAACAAAACAAAACTGATTTCAAAACTAAATTGTATAAATAAAGCAGGATTAATAGAGACTTCAAATTGAATCCAACAGAATCGTAACAGTATAAGTCTAATTTTACAATAAAGCTTGCAATAGGTTACCTAAATGTCCTTAGCTAGCTGGTGCTATCAATTAAAATCTCAGATATGTCAAAGTTGTTTTTAAAGAAACAAAATCAATGTTCATAGTCAATGCATAACTAAAATGCATACATATGTTATTTACATACCTGGTCATGGTATTTGTACACATTCTATTTATAGATTATGCTACTCACAATATTTGATTTCAAGAGAGGTGATTTAATAAAAAGCTGCATAAAACAACTTTATACATATGTTTTTACTTGTTAATCGCTAGCACAACCTAGACAATGATATCAATGTAATATATTGCAAGTTGTATGTAAAAAATAGTCTGATATTGATGAGTTCTAATTCCTGTTAGATTCTCTGTATTGTGCACTTTTAAAAACATCTTCATACCTTTTTTTTTAGTATTTTACCTTTTATATGATGTTTAGGATAATTATGTGATATACTGTAAGTTTCATGTAAACCTATTTAGTTTTTTTTTACCTATCCTACTTTTAACTTTGCTATTTGCTGAGAGAACATTCATCTTAAATACATAAACAGTTGTGTAACTATTTCCACGATTTAAAGTAGGCGCATTAAGTGTATCTCGTTGGAACCATTTATTCTGGAACCACTCGGTCAGAATCAAAATACTGCCAATGAAGTTTATAAAAGAAAATCCATTCCGGCTACTTCTGTTTCCTATTCGCTTTTATACTGCTGCCTCACTGCATTGCACAACTGCAAAACAAGTGTATATGTTTTCCAATTCGCCTACTATAGCATTAAATGCATTGCGAGATATGCACTTGTCATGTTCCATATGACATGCAGATGCAATGTTATTACGACGGTATCTTTTGCAAGGAACAATCAATATCGAAACATCTTCGGAAAATGAGTAGGAAAAGTACTTGAATGTCTTTGAAACCAATAAATATAACAATAAAATAACGAAAATAATTCTAGATGACGTCTGAAGATACTTGCATTAATTAAACCCGAATACCTCCCATTTCCTCTCTAATGGAATTTGTGTTTGCATACCGCGGCCGCCATTATCTTGTTGCAAAAGCATGTGAATTTATTAGGTTTAATTCAGATTTTTAACTCTAGAATTAGATTTTTCTTTCGAAAACCTATAAGCCCATTACGTGGTCCGAATATTAACTTTCATACCCCATCCAACCCCTTCTGCAAGCAGCGAAAATGGGATTGGCTGGTGTATGAAATAAAAAAAATAATTGCGGCTTAAAACGTTTGCATATTGTAAAACTAAAACAGTTAATAGATAATTTTAAACAGATTATCGCATTTTTTTATAAAGAAAATGTTTTTTCAACAGGTTTTATTGTCAAAATATCCGTTATAAAATCCTGCTGATTTAAGCTTTTCCATCGCTTAATGTAATTAAGGCGGGACCACGTAATGCAGTATTCAATGCTATAACAACATGTCTTCATGTTTAAAGTCAAAACAATAGATAGTCTTCAATCCATATAGAAACATGGAAACATTTTACGAATAGCGAAGAATTTAACATTTACAGACCACACAGGAACAAGACCTCGATGATGAATTACCACCATTACAATGAGGCCTGCCATCAGCGATTACTATTTTCACAACATTGATGTTTTGAGATTGTTTCAAGTAAGAACAAAATATGAAGTGTGATAGAACTATGCAAATAATGTTTTGTTTGCCGTAGACATCATCTGAGTAAACAAACTTATCTTTGAGGTTAAAAAGATGAAAGAACGATTTTTTCATCTGAGTTAGCAGTCTAATATTTGCTTTCAATTAGATGTTTTCATGTTTTCATGAAATTCAAACAAAGATTACATATGTAGGCGATGTCCGTTGAGGCTTTTGAAAAGGATAATGGTTTGCCTTACTTATTCGACCGTCTAAAAATATAAGTTCAAGCGAGAACGTGTTCATGTATGTAACTATTTGATATGTATGACTACAGAGGGCCCCAAGAGAGATTAGTGTTGGCTAATTTGGTCACCCTCTATAAATAAAGACATTCATTGATTTATTTCATCCGTTCATTCTTGTACAACCAAGTATAAATGTATTTATGTATATATGTTTACACGAGAACAATAAATCATCGTACAATTACCGTGTATCCCCAAATCGTGGCAACATCAGTACGTGACGTTATTATTCGTGTAAAATATGAAATTGTACAGCTGTCGGTTTTCGTAAAATACATGAGATGAAAACTAATATTTCACTTTGCTTGTTTGACCTTTTGGTGACATTGCCATTGAAATGTCAAGGTCATATCTCATATTTTCAACAAATTCGGTCATAAAGCATCATATGGCAATGGGCATCTTATCTTTGAACAATCGGACTACCTTTTGAGATTATTTGACCTAATTTCGAAAAATAAGTCGTGGACCCTGTTATTGATGAATCATGTTTTAAGATTTAAACTTGATTTTGTATAAACTTGTAATGTTGTTTTTAGACACATTTCGAGCCTATTGTATTTGGGGGAGGGGGAGGGGGGAGGGGGAGAGAATTTCTATAGGTAACTGTAAATCGCTGTTAGAAATACATTTGCACAAGGAAATTGAGATTATTAGTTTTTTGTCAAAGGATGAGGCCCGTCCCATAAAGAGTGTATTTGAAACAACCAGGTATAGATGGATTTTCTTAAAAGACCCGTGTTAACCATTAATAGTTTATGTATTTTTAGCACAATATACTCTATAATCAGTTACTTCTCTGCCAAGTTTTAGCAAATGTAAGAAACTCATCGGGACTTCAAAGTTCAAAAATCGTAGTCATCTGTCAGTAATTTTGATCACCTGAGCCTAAGGGCTCATGTAATGTGATGTTTTGGAATCACTCTTCGTCCGTCGTCCGTCCGTTGTATGTCCGTCGTCCGTCGTCGTCGTTATCTTTTGCTTCTGACGACTTTTTCTCAGAAACAGCTTGTCGGAATTCAACCAAATCTTATATGAATTCATTAAACATGGATGTTATAGTTGCACCAACATCTAAGGTTATTTGGCGAGATTCCAGCTTTTTGTTGGTGGAGGAAGACTCCAGGTGCAAACCCGAGCATTTTTTCGTGCACGGGCGCGCATCTGAGTAGAACCACCGACGTTCCGCAAGCAAGCTGGATAGCTTGATACTCACATACTAAACAGTCCTGGCCCCATGGGGAATCGAACCCACAGCGGTGAGTGACATGTGATTTCAAGTCTGAGACCACTCGACCACGGACGACCCCAAGTTTATGTGAAGCATCATTATATGTTTGTTCGAATGGTGCACCTGAGGTCATAAATGCCCCCGCAATGAGGCTTATGTTTCATTTAACCAATCTTAAAAAATCTTCTGCAAAAATACAAGATATAGAGCTGTGATATTTTGCATGTAACATTTTCTTATGGTCCTCTAACTAGTTTGTTCTAATGGTGACCCTGAGGTCAAATTTGGACCCGCCCCAGTGGTCACATATTAAACATAGACTAATATAGGGAAACACTTAAAAAATATTCTTCACTGAAACTACAATAGCCAGAGGTTCAATATTTTGCATTTACCTTAAGGTTATGGTCATCTACCAAGTTTGTTCAAATAGTGACCCTGTGGTCAGATTTGAACATTTCCTGTTCTGCTTCCTTTAAGTGTATTTATATTCATTCATTCATAACCTTCCAGTAAATAAAAACAAATTTAAATTGTTTTCAAACCTGTATTTCATGTACGTTGTTTGTCGAACAAAAGACTTAAAATGGTCTCCAAATTTGTGATGCAAATATTGAATTTATCCACCTTGTCAAAATATCATTCACACAAACTTTAATCAAGCATACTTTTTGAGTTATGATCCGGACAAAAAGTGTGACGCACGGACGCACACACGGACGGACGGAAAAAAACGGCGACTAAATGCTCCCCCATAATAAACAATCTAGTGTTTTTAGTTACAATATATGTTATATCAAAAACTAAGGTAATAGTAAATGAAAAAAATCTGTGATGGGGCCTCAATATAATGTCTCTGTGGTAATCAGTCAGCGAGAAGTAAGCAGTTAAAAAGCATGCTATCCATGATTTTTCAACGACTACATTCAGTTGGGAAATGTGTCTTTAAATGAACAACTTTCTGTTGTGTGTTTATATTTTACTGCACAGAAAAGGGTTTTATTGGGTGGGCCTCATAATCTAAATCAAAATTGAATATCACAATGTTCTCATGAAATTGCATGGCTAACAGTGATATACAGTAACCTGTAGAAATTCCCTTCCCCTCAAATACAATAGGCTCAAAATACGTCCTTAATAATATTGTAATTGTATAGGCAAAACGATGTTTCATTTTGATCGTTTCGATATGTTCTTATGTTAGACATGTTGTAGTCCAAAACATTTTGTTGATTAGTACAATGACAGTATGGCACATCCGCGTCTAAAAGAACCACTGATCTCATCAGCCGGTCAATCCTTCACTTGACGTTTAAAATCATACCCTTAAACGTACTCAGGAGGTTTGTTAGCAGAGGTAATCAGGGGCGGCTCTCGACGGTTGTCAAAGAGGTACCCTCGTCTCGGTCATAGTTACAATATATGTTATATCAAAAACTAAGGTAATAGTAAATGAAAAGAAAAAACTGTGATGGGGCCTCAATATAATGTCTCTGTGGTAATCAGTCAGCGAGAAGTAAGCAGTTAAAAAGCATGCTATCCATGATTTTTCAACGACTACATTCAGTTGGGAAATGTGTCTTTAAGGTAAAAATATAAACAAAATACAAATGTTAATGTAATAACGATCAAGTATATCAATTTCAATCTGATAACCCTTATAGTTATTGCGTAATCGATGTGGTAGATAAAACAAAAAAGAAAGCAAGCTGAGAGCACTCAGTTATCCTACATAACACCACTACAAAATATGTAAGCGACAATCAGTCTGAAATCTCACAGAGCACTGTAATTAAATAAACACAAGTATTCATTTACATTGAACAACAATACTATTTAGTTTGAGAAGTGATCTGTCAATCAAGACAGTAAATTAATCCTTTTTAAATCCTCGGCAGATTCTTGTGGAACATTGGAACATTATCGATGCGTGTACGTGTAATTGTCCCCGCCGTACGAGAATTATTGCTCGAGAATGTATGGTCTGACACTGATTGACCGCCTTTCTTAGAAAGTACCATTTAATGGACGACATTGACTGAAATGATATGCGTAAAACTCCATCTAGGTAACTGAGTAATGCACCCCGAGCTGTGTTATTTAGTGAAAGAAGAATATATATTAATATTCTTAAAGTGCATTAATTCATACAACCCGGATGTTTTCTTTCACAAAGCGACCTACAACAGTTTAACAATAGGTATGTTTGTTTTTGACCGTATATACGTTGAACAATGCAGTTTTAAGCATTCTGGTGATAATAACAACTCGTGTGAAGATATTAGTTTTTCATTGCAGTCATTGCAGACAATGTGTGGGTAATATATACGGAGTTACGGTGGTCTGGTGGTAAAGGCATCCGCCTCGTAATCCGGAGGTCGAAGGTTCGAGTCCCGTCAGAGGCGGGCTTGTTACTGAAGAGAGACCGGTTGGTGAGCCGCCAGCTAGTTAAATAACGGTTACCGATTGCCTACCTGCCTGGTTCCTGGCATTAAAGGCATTAAAGGCCTGGCATTAAAGAATAGGAATCGGGAAGTAATGATGTTCAAGACAAAGGTGTCTCATAAGTCAAAATTGACTGGCCCTTTCAATAGGGGTGACATTATAATAAACTAATAAACAAACACTTTACTTTTTATATAAGCAAAGACTGAGCTTAAATATGAAAAACTCACCCAAAACAATACACTGCCATGTACATGATGAATACATATAAAATAAATAATACATCAGGTCAGAATAAGTGATAGCAAAAGTTCACAGCATTGGAACTGAACTAAAATGCAAATTATCGGTGAAACTAGTGTTAATAATGCACAGTGCCTGTGGTCAACCACCTACACACTAATCTAAAACTTCCTTAATTCCCAACAGACGTTCGAATCAGTCGTTGCGTATTCATATAAAACAAATGAGATATAGGGACCTATATAACCCACAGCGTCCGAACGCAATTGCATCCTTTTTTCCGCACTATACTGCAAACAAGGACTTGATAAAACAATGAAAGAGACAAAAAAACAACAGAAAGGGTGGTGAAGACAGGGTTACCGACTTGGAACGGTCAGAAGGCAATAAGGCCTACTGGTTAGCTTGAATCGATTTTATATGCGCACAATCCTCGCTATTATCCTGTCTTCAGCGCCCAAATAGACAAGACAGTGTAAACAAAACTACATCCCATCAAAAGGAATTCTCTAACAATAAAGTCCACATACAGAGAACCTAACTAAAGAAACACATACCAAATAATAAACATCTCAGGATGAAATCAGAATCGTACTGAACAACCATAGTAGTTGCAGCTAAAGAGAAAACCAATCTAGGGTACGACCAGACAACCCGAGGGACGAAAGCTCATGCACCCACAAGCCCTGTGAGTAATGTATCATATATAGAGACACATTGCTATCGAGTGTTCCATATTTAAAGTTCTAAAGGACCTTCTATTAGAACCATTCCAAGTCATAAGCCATCTAGAAAAATACCATTCGCGACATTCTGAAATCTGTTTTCAAAATGTGCAACAGGTATAACATGAGATACGTTTGGCCATACTAGCCCTATGCAAAAATGCAATAAAAAAATGATCTCTAAGAAAGAATGAAGTATGTGATAAAGTTATTCATTCCAGCGAAAACTTAAAAGATAATAAATCAATGAATGTGCAACGCTCCTTTAATAAACCAGTGATTTGACCATTTGCCTAACATAAAAAATAATAGGATTTTACGGTATTTTTTTTTTATCTGTTTTCATTGTATTTTATTAATAACATTCGATTATAATGTCATTAATAAGTTAAGAGTAACTTTGCGTTCAGATATACGTGAAGCAATATGTTCATTTTAACGGATTTTGCGACGGTACATTAGTCGATTTAAGGTAGCACAAAATGTGCCATCAATAAACGACTGATATGTGGCCGTAAAATTCAACATTTTAGTCCAGTTAACCCTAATCTAGTCCTTTGGAGTTATCAAGCCCAGAATGTGTAGCTTTAAAGTAGATACCGTTTAAGACCGTGACAGGGACGTGAAAGGTGTTGGACTCTATATTACATTCCATGACTCAATACAATCCTGTTTATGTTATCTCTTGTTTGTATTTGTTGCTTCCAAGGATCCTGTTTACAGTATTTATTAGCATACCATTGGCACACTCGGCCATTTGGTCTGGTGGGATAAATGTGCACGGAATGATACGTTGTATTTCGTAAGATAAACCTACAAATGGTGTGACCGTGTCGAACGTTTCTGTTTTATCTGTTTCTTTACAGGATTCGGTCTGCAGACATGTGCGTATTATAAACACACACAGATTGCTGTGAATATTTAATTTTCAACTGTCCTTGCAAATCGTTAGTTGCGGGCATTCGAACAGACAGACTGTATGCTGCTACATGTATAGTTATGCTTCTATGTTCTTAGTTACCGGTAATCGAACATTTTATGAAGCTACTCTGTCCTAAATGTAAGAAAATCTACCACTTCTTTGTTCTGTTTGTTGTTGAATAGTTTTATACTAAGATTAATGAAATCCAACAAGGCCCAGTTTGTAAATTGAAAAACTTTCCTATATGACACGTATACATAATTCCAAACGTGCTAAATTGCTACAGATGATGTACTTTAGCGGCTTAATTTAATGAAGTATTATAGTACTGTCATATATTACGCTGTCTTTAGCATACTATTACGGTATCATTTGTACATAATTCGTGTTTAGACAAATCCACCGCATCAATAGTGTTATTAGATAAATACACATTTGCAACAACTCAGTTACATAGCACCTAGTACGATTACTGCTCCATCGATCAAGACAGACTGATTATCGTGTTGCAGCTCGTCATTCTTGTATACCGAGAACATTCTCGATGACTGTAATTGTCATCGTTTTACCGGAATTTGCAAGATAATGCTCGCAACCAGACAACTTAGGATATTCTCTTGAAGGCAATACGGTAGCTACGCGACTCACTTTTGAACCTTTTTTAACCAGTAAAGCCTTGCCATGTTTTATATTATTGCATACGCATTTACAAGCTCCGTTTACTTTCAATGTAACAGGAAACGTCAATATTTGCTTATATTGAAACGTGTAGTCGCTCATATTGACGTGTAGTAACGTCATATTGAGTGTGTAATGTATACTCGTTTGCGATTGGTGCAATTTTCTGCTCATGTCAAAGAAAATATGTCACGTGATGTAAACAATGTTGATTCAGTCTTTCAAAAATAATAAAGTTGATCATTTAGTCTTTGACTTACTTTTGTGGTCAGTGACATGTTCTTGACAGACCCATTTCTAGTTCACCACTATGCTTTGCTCCTTTTTTGCAATAATTGGACAGTTGTGGACCCTATGATGACGTCTACCTAAATCCTGAAAGCTATGGCAGCGTTTGTCGTCATTTTTGTCTTCTCGTGACCTTAATGGTTCGTTTTCTTGTTACTCTGGATTCTGCCAGTCATTTGGTACTTGCTTTGTTGCTTTTTAATGATTTGTTTTTTATATTCATTTATACATGATCATCTTTGTGTTATACTTATATTGCCTATTAATGCTGTCTAGTTTGTTCAAGGATATAACCTCACATTGGTTTATTTGTTTACATTCTCCCGTTTGATTGAGAAGAGTAAAGAGGCAGAGGGACGTTTGGTGCACCCTAGAAACTGCTGTAAACCCCCAGCGGCCAAGTTGCCCTAACAGTTCCAAGACGGTGCCCCTAATTTCAAGCCTTTTATATTTGTAGTGTGGCATACTTTGCATTTTCCTTGTAATTATTGTTTGTTTGGTATGGGTGCTGTTGGTTGGCTTTGTTCTCTGAATGCTACATTTTCCGTTTGACTTGCATACCATACAAATTTCAAATCTTGAGTTATATGTTTAAACTTTTAATGTATTACCATTTTTGAAACTCTACCTTGAGTTTTGATGACTATTGATTTAAAGGTCATACTCATTTCATAGAATGACAAGTATGTCTAACACATTGAGATAATTCTATTAAACATGTGTAACTGTTGTCTAAATAACAATGTGTGTCAGGAACTAAAATCAGGTCAGTAATTCGAAAGACCACGGTTAATATAGAGGTTAAAAAAAGGTCATTGTATCAGGCTTGATCATGGCTAACAGAGACGTTAAAAACATTGAGATTGAAATATTCCCTAATAAGATTGGAAATTCTCAAACTGTAACCTTTTGGGTCATTTTTTCTAAGATTTTTTAGTTCTAAAAAAATAAAAAGAACATATCCGTATACTCCCTTGTTTTAGATATTGTCATTTCTCAAAACATTAGTTAGCTCTTTGGCTCAAATTAACGAGAATTGTAAGAAGTTGCATTGATTTTGTTATATAGTGATTCCTGAAATTCATGGAGAAAAAAATATAGCTATTGTAGTTTTACCTTCTGCCGTACGGGATTATGTGAGATTTAAGAAAGTTTCAGATATCTGTATTATTAAGTCTCTGTTTTAATGATGGACTTAGTTTGTTCATATTCTTCGCCTTATCGTGTAAAGCGAAGTACAAATGCAGTTTATATGTCCCATGCCGATTTCCATTTCTAGGATATTAAACATTATCTCGCTCACAATCATAAAAAAAGTGTAGTTTGACGCTACGCCGGGAGTCTTAGTAGCACAGATATATTTAAATGAAACTGTTATATTAAATTAAACTATGTTCCTGGCATTAAACAAACGGCGTGTCAGAATATTCGATCTCACAGTTCCTGAGTGAATTGTATGTATACTGAAAGGAAAAAGAAACGCATAATGGATATTTCCGCTATATATTGTATGCTGCTAATCGAATGGTACAGAGCGTCATTAGGCCTGTTCTTTGGGAAAGGAGGTTTAAACAGCACCGAACACATCAATAGTTACCCTTTAAAGTTTCATTATCGCCATAATGCGAATTTTGCTCAAGCAGGTGAGCAGACTTAGGCTTTAAACGTTGCAATATCTTAACATTAAACGCAATACTGAAATAGCTTGACTTTTTCAACATTGATGAATTTCGTGCAACAAAGTATACTTTCATTAAAAGGTCTACTACATGACAGAGTTGTCCTTTCCGTAATTAGTTGTAACTCCTTTTGGTACAAAACACGTTGAGAGATGTCTGGAATATTATTAAAAGTATCTTTCATCAAACATAATTGCTAACAACTCATCTGGAGTAGTAATACATTACAACGTCTCTCTCTCTCTCTCACTCTCTCTCTCCGGCTCTTTCTCTTTCTCGCTGTCTCTTAAACCCTATAAAAAAAAAATCGATAACCACAACTGAAGAACTGAAGACTACTAGTCCTTTAGCAAAAACTCAAATAGCTAAGCAAGTTACGTATTTTTCACCCAATGAGCTAACGAGCTACTTGTGCTATTCAGCCGGCCAGTAAGCAGGTCGCACAGGCCCAGCCAAAAGAATACTAAATTGCACCAGCTTGCAAGATAAAGTAAGCTGGAAGCACACCCATCAACACCTTTGTTAAATAATTACATCAGCTTGTAACATTCAGCAAGCAGGTTGCACAGTCCCAACACCTTGGCAAAACAAGACAATACACCAAAATATCATCAGCTTTCAACGGCTGTAGCCTTCTAGTGTTAATATTTCAGGAACACTCAAAATAACCTAGTGTTCTAGCTACACTAATGTATATGCAACAGCCTCCATTACAAGAGCCTCTAGATTAAATGAAATCAAAGATACACTGATACTATACTGAAGAAAACTAAACTGTCAAATTAAACCATATAAATTTATATTTTCAACATGTAGCTTATTTTTTCCAAAATTATCTAAAATTGTCGCCGTTAGGCGCGTAGCTGCCTATACGCGAGTACGCGGCTGAATCCACATGATTCTGACAAAAGCACCTCAGATCGCCCAGAATGCACCAGATTGCACCATTGTTTTCAAAATTTTCCGGGGAGGGGCATATGCCTGGACCCCCCTAGCACAATTATGAATCCACATGAATAGAGGGCTAGCTACGCCCCTGGCCGTACTCTTCGTAAATGAAACGTTCGCGGTGTCTATTGTAAAAACAGTATATGTCGAAAAGAGCTGCTATTGTCTCGATATGCATGCATCGTAAAGAATCTTGTCGCAGCGTTGATTGTTTTGAAAACAACCGCCGCGGTGTTCAATACAAATCCACACAATCACCGGTAGAATGACTTAAACACATGGCATTTTCAAATTCAAAAACCAAATTGACATCCTTATATATGAGACATTCTATCTAAGCGAAAACTGAAATACGTGCAAGATCTCGACCACAAGTTCAATCGATTATAATATGGTGAATCATATTTGCTTAACTTTTCGTTGTGGCTAGCAATCTGAAATAGCCCCAACAGGCGATGTCCAACGCCATATAATATTGCATTTGTGTTTTTTCATCCGACGAAACGAGATAATTTACGAGTAAACGTTCCTTTGTGATAAGCCCAAGTCTAACCAGTAATTAAAAGTATTACAAGTCACAATTCCACCGACACAGCTCATGAATTATGCATTAAAGTCATAAGAAGGTTTCATAAATACAGTTCCATGACAGCCTCAATGAAATTAGTTTTGCTATTACCTTAAATGCTGAAGACGTACTGCGACTTCTTAATATTGTATACTGAAAGGAAAAAGAAACGCGACACGGGAATTTCCGCTAAATATTGTATATACTGCACACTTAATTCCATATATATTCCAAGGAAATCCCAAGATGTCTTGTAAAAAAAAAGGTTGCAGTTAGTTAGAGAAAGAATACAACTGTGATGCTGTAGACGTTTTAATCACAGTACACGTTGTAATAAGAAATTCATAAATGTTGAAGTTCCTCTTTGAAAAATTGAGCCAGTTCAGTACTGTATTTAACGTAAACAAAGTTCGCATCCTACGTTTGCGCCAAACGCGTACTCTGTCAATAAAGAACTTTGCAGGAATACTATTTTCTGTGTGACCTGTTGTTTTAGTCTTCCGAAAGGAAAGATCTTACGTAGCCATGTACCATTTGATTAACAGCAGCATATTGTACATACAATATATAGCGGAAATTTCCGTGTCACGTCTTTTTTTCCTTTCAGTATATGATGCTGTATATATATATATATATCATTTACCTCGTCATAGGTCTATGGAGGTTCGAAGCCATCCTCCATAAACCTTACAAATGTATATATAAAATGTTGCAATAAGTCCCTTGAGCAAATCAATCAAATACAAATACAATTTAAACTATGTTTCTCGGTCATAGTGGACAGTGTGACTGTTTTCTTTGTTACCTCATATAGATATCTGAAGACAACATGGAAGTCAAATTATAAACATTCATCCATATCATGAGTTATAATTAAAATATATACCCCTACAGAATATAACCACTTAGCACTCTTTTCTTAGATTCGGTTTGTAATAACAGTGAAACTTATATATATACGGAAATAATAAGATAAATCGCCAATCAAACAATCATAATATGTTTGTTCATCTGCAGCTATATATCCAAGTGTTGCTTGTTATATTTAGACATTAACGAAACCATATTTTTTAGTTATATGCTTGTTATAATTATAAATGTAGAATACTGTACTATATCTAGACGTATACGCGCGTTATTATTGGCGGAGAAAAACAAAAGTATATACTAGCACACAAAATATAATAGTGAATAGTGACAACAAACATAACAACATAATTATATCTATATCTTCAGGTGCCTCTCTACTTAACATATATTGACCCATGCGAAATCGAAATTCGGGAAAATATCTATTCAGAGAGGTCCCTCTAGTGCAAAGTAATACATACAACGTTTATCTACTTTACGTGTACGTCACGACTTATTTGTCATATATAATTCCATTGTGTTACGGGTAACGTTTTACGTCTAAATGCATGCTATAATCTGTAGGTGATTCTCTAAGTTCTCTATTGAACATATATGACCGTGCGAAATCGAAATTCGGGATAATATATGTTCGGAGAAGTCCCTCTAGTACATAGTAATATACCCGACATGTACATACTTTAAGCGCATGTTATACTTTATTATTGTTTAAAGCATATTTTGATCAAATAGAAAATAGTCATAAATAGTGATAAACACATAAATAGCATTGCGATAAACACATTCACAAAACAAACATACACAACCGTATTGTATTATAATTAAAAGTATGCGATTATTACAACAATTAAGTCAGATCCTATCTTGCGAACACTGTATCATTCCTTACCTTAAAACTTTTATAAATATATTCACCAATATTTTTTATATCCCGCGTGTTTGTCGATTGCAAAAGTTCAACATGCTTTTCCTTTTATAGTAATATGGTTTGATTAATGCAACTCGAATATCATTATATAATGAATATTCAAAAACGAAATCAAACTCGTCTTAAACACAATTACAAAGTTTACATTTACGATTTTCTCTCCGAGTTATTTGTGGTTTTGACCATCTGCCTGCTTCTATTTCTAACCGGTGAGATGTTACTCGTAATTTGGAAAGAGCAATTCTGAATTATTTTATGTTAATAATATCAAAATATTTTTGAAATTCAAACGATGAAAATTCTTTATAAAAAGAAGCTCTGCTAGACTCATTTAGTCTACTGTTCCAGTTTTGAACAAAAGTATCGGTAAGTCTTTGCTTTAAAACGTTTAGGAAGAGTACTTTATTTCCTACACCTTGTAATGTCCACACCTCGAAAAAAACAACTGCGCTAGAGCATTTTTAATTAAAGAGGCCCAATTGTTGGTGTTCGGTTTATCATTTATGTCGTTTAACATCAATTTATAAACATAATTTATATACTTTCTTTCGTCCATACTAATAACCTTTAACCAATATTTGATAATAATATATAGTCTTCGTGTAGCATAATATGTTCTACCTAGTTCCCCATAAATAAAATCGTTTTGAGTTGACGTTTTCACACCCAATAATTGTTTACAGAACTGCATATGCACTCGTTCAATGTGTTTAGCCTGACAAAAAACCCATACTTCACTACCATAGTTAAGTATAGGTGTTACCAACTTATCGAATAATTCTAAATAATGTCTGGGTGTAATATTGGTAAAACTGTATAAATACTTATTTAGCTTAAAAATAGCTTTTTGTGCTTGCCCCGATAAAGTTATTTGGCAATTTTCAAATGATCTCCCAGCAGTAAAAACAATACCTAGATATGAAAATTGATTTACTATCTCTATGGGTTTACCATCGTAATGAAAGTTTAAATTTCTTGGTAAAATCCCAACTTTTCTGAATATCATTACTTTTGTTTTATCCGTGTTGACTCGAAGTTTCCACCTTTCGCAGTAGTCGTACAATATAAGTAATGTATTTATATCAACGGGATATAAACAAATCGAACACCTAATGTAAATTTAAGAGAGTCAAACCTGCTCAAGAGATCACCTCTATTAAGATACCACCTGCTGTATTAAATCACCGTCTAAGTTCCCAAATATGTTGTTTTAAATTCTAAAGCAAATTAATCAAAATAAGAGACACGAGTGTTAAGAGATACAATTTGCTCCTCTATTTGGTGGTCCTTTTGTATGTATGTATGTATATACTCGCGACATCCCGCATGCGATGCGAATGTTCTACCACTGAAACACCGCTACAGTTTTAGTGGTCTATATATATGTTTTGGCTATAATGATGTATTTGATGCTTTGTTAAGTTTTATCAATGAATCTGCCATACATGCTTAATACTGGTATTGGATGCACCCTATTTAATTATGTAGTTATTCAGTTTTAGCATGTTGCGTTGTCTATTAAATTGCAGTACGTTGCTTTGCCTATTAAGTTGCAGCAACATCCGTTGCCTATTTAGTTGTAGCACGATGCGTTGCCTCTATTATTAACCTCCATCACGATGCGTTGCCTGCTAGTTATTAAGCTGCAACCCGTTGCGCTGCATGATCATTATTAAGTTTCAGCACGAAGCGTTGTCTGCTAATTATTTTGTTGCAACTCGATGCCTGCTTGAACAAATCAATAGTATTATGATCAGGAAATGAAATGTCTCTACATCGTTTTAAAACAAATTAATATAATTGTTTTGGATTTTTAAATAATTCAGTTTGATGTTGAAATTGTACTTGCAGTTGACAATAAACACTCGTTACCATTTCTCTATTACTTACTAGTCTCTTTAGATGTATCGCCTCTAACAGTAGCAATAAGCAATATCAGCACATATCCTTTCTATTTGTTTACATCTTTATTGAATATACTCAGGTTTCGTTTCAAGGATCGATATGTGTGGTATATTAAACTTTGAGAAAGGTTGCAACACAGCTTTACGAACAGTGCAATTTGACACACATTTAGACCATATTATGTGTTTAAATTGTCGCTATTTTGTACCGGTAGCGGCATCGGTTTATCCGTGGACGAGGACTTGCACTTTGGAGCTGTAGATTTGGTTCCGTGGGTTTTATCCCTTTCTGATATAATTCAGCATCCCCATATCTTCAGCCTCTGTGTCCCTGTCCCTGTCCCATATGATCCGATATGCGTTAACCCCATTTTATTTCATTTCAGCTAGTGCCTAAGTAACGTGTTAGAAGGACCACCGCATGAAACTGACGGAGGTCTATTTTTACGACAAAAAAAGCCAGTTTTCTAAGTAGAAAAAATTATCCCACCTCGTTGGGCAATTATACTCTGACCCCCGTTTTCACTGTATATCGACCCCACTAAGAATATTGAGCCCCATTCAACTTGTTCTCTTTACGGCTATTGTACTACTGTAGTTATTATTTGTTATTATGGTTTTTTGTTTACCTCCTCCGATTGCGCTAGTACAGATCGGCAGTCATGTAGTGATGCTAAAAATACTCAGACACCTCGTCGAGTCCGAAGTTCCGGGTCACCGTGGATTTGTGCGACGAAAGGCTTCAATAGCCTTAGACCATTATCATGCCTAACAATGTTTTTCACTTGTCTCTGTCTGGGCCTGGGGACGTTTACCATCTGGTCATTATTCTGCGTGGAAAACTGACACCCACGTTACACCGGTAGTCAGCTATATTATCTCATTGATTCAAGTACGTATACTCTATAAAATCCATTTCGAATACAGTCTAAATGTCATGTTCTTCTGTCTCGGATAATTACCTCAAGAATATACTTGTTTGCATGTTCGGAAACAGTTATTCCTATAAAAAGTGCGGTTATCGTGTTGGGAGGAGCTGATATTTGTAGACATAAACGAGGAGCTACATGGAATACAAACGATTTCATTGACTTTTATCCAATTATTAAGTGTTGACAACTCTATAATGGTATTAATGTCATATCTATAATGGTATTAACGTCATATCTATAATGGTATTAAAGTCATATCTATAATGGTATTAAAGTCGTATCTTGCCTGCAATTCCTATAGGACAATCGATTTGGTCGTCCCTGGATAACGCATGTGTGCACTTCAGTAACACTTTATAAAATGCATTGATCCAGAAGTTTACAAAATGCATAAGCAAAATATACTGCGTACTTTACTGTATGCATGCCTACTCGTATCATGTATTGTTCTTTGTTATATACTGAAAGGAAAAAGAAACGCGACACGGGAATTTCCGCTATATATTGTATATACTGCACACTTAATTTCATATATATTCCAAAGAAATCCCAAGATGTTTTGTAAAAAAAAAAGAAAGAGCTACAGTTAGTTATAGAAAGAGCACACCTGTGATAGTGTAGACGTTTTAATCACAGTACACGTTGCAACAAGAAATTCATAAATGTTGAAGTTCCTATTTGAAAAATTGAGCCAGGTCAGTACTGTATTTAACTTAAAAGTTTGTAAAATGTTGTATCCTAAGTTTGCGCCAAACGCGTACTCTATCAATAATGAAACTTTGCAGGAATACTATTTTCTGTGTTACGTGTTGTTTTAGTCCTTTTTGCGAATGGAAAGATCTTACGTAACCATATACCATTCGATTAACAGCAGCATATTGTACATAAATACGTGTCGCGTTTCTTTTTCCTTTCAGTATATAATGAGCCATGTTTATGTTATACGTTTTTGACATTCTTTTTGAGTGCCACGAGAAACAGAATTGTTTCCGCAATGAATATGTCTCTTGCCAAAATGAATTTGTTGACTGAGTCCAATTTCATTAGCAATGAACTAAATGTAACACATATGCAAATGTCATCCTCTGGTATTGAGACATTTTGCCAAAGCATACAAGTCTTCTCATATGAAATTATAAATCGCGTTTATAGATTGCAAAAATATTAGCTAAAACCTTGTAATTTGAGATTTCCTCACAAAACAGAATTTATTAAATAAAAAAAAAACAGTAACAGAGATAATGTAAATAGAAACGAATACGACGCACCTATTGTGTCATGACCCACCATCATCAGTTATTTTATATATACGCCTATAAATCACATCTCGTCGAAATCAATGGCGGTCTTACGCGATTATTATATACTGTCTAGAAGCTGTTAGAACTTAATGGAAAAGCTGCAACGGAAGTGTTCAACATTCCGTCATGACGCATTATGTCGCATCGTTAATAATTCCTTCATGCGTGCTTGTCTCAAGCCAACGTCTACATCACATCAGGTGTTCCTACGTTGTACATGTTCGTTCTAAGTCCAGTAAATGTTTCGAAAATAAATATAAGATGTTCAATATTCGACCATAGCCCATCATTGTGGGAGATGTAAAGTTATTATGCGACGACATGATCGCTCTTGACCATGGCCCATCATTGTATGACATGAATTGGCATTATGCGGTATGCTTCTGCTCAAATCAGTAATGGTTCGACACCATGATGGCTTTTGACCATGCACTTAGTCGGCTTTCAATCAATTTATAATTGCCAATATTTGTCCGTCAGCTCTGTACAATTATGGCGGATTAGTGGTTTGCAGACTGAAATATGTCCGCCATGGGAACATTGTTACCTATCAGTGGAATAATAAATGTCAGGAAAACCTTGTCTCGCTAAAAGTTTGAAAAACAAAAAAGTAGATTTCTTGCTTAATGTAGAAAACACGCGATGATTTCTTTGAAAAATATCTGCCATTCTATATCACTGTCCATTGGCATTATTTATATGGTTGTCAAGTCTATATCATTACCGATGAATTATAATTCGCTGTCTCTGGTCTACTCTATATCACAGATTCTGGATTACTCTATATCACTGTCTCTGATTTACTCTATAGCACTGTCTCTGATCTACTCCATACCAGTCTCTGATCTACTCTATACCACTGTCTCTCATCTACTCCATATCACTGTCTCTGATCTACTCTATAGCACTGTCTCTCATCTACTCTATATCACAGGCACTGGTCTACTCTTTATCACTGTCTCTGATCTACTCTATATCACTGTCTCTGATCTACTCTGTATGACTGGCACTGGTCTACCCTATCACTGTCTCTAATCTACTCTATATCACTGTCTCTGATCTACTCTACACCACTGTCTCGGATCTATTCTATATCACTGTCTCTGATCTATTGTATATCACTGTCTCTGATCTACTGTATATCACCGCCTCGGATCTACTCTATACCACTGGCACTGGTCTACTCTATATTACTCTCACTGGTCTACTATGGTATATATCGTTGTACTGGCCTACTCTAAAAAAACTGTCAATGGTCATATATCACTGTATTTGATCTACGCTATTTCACTGTCACTGGTCTACTCTATATCACTGTCACTGGCCTATTGTTTATCACTGTCACTTGCTTACTCTGTATCACAGTCACTAGTATACTTTAATTAATTGTCACTGGTCTACTCGATATCACTGTCACTGGCCTATTGTGTATCACTGTCACTTGCTTACTCTGTATCACAGTCACTGGTATACTTTATATTATTGTCACTGGTCTATTATATTTCACTGTCACTGGTCTACTCTATATCAATGTCACTGGCCTATTGTGTATCACTGTCACTTGCTTACTCTGTATCACAGTCACTGGTATACTTTATATAATTGTCACTGGTCTACTCTATATCACTGTCACTGGCCTATTGTATATCACTATCACTGGCCTTTTGTTTATCCCTGTCACCTGCTTACTCTGTATCACAGTCACTAGTATACTTTAATTGTCACTGGTCAACTCGATATCACTGTCACTGGCATATTGTGTATCACTGTCACTTGCTTACTCTGCATCACAGTCACTGGTATACTTTATATAATTGTCACTGGTCTACTCTATATCACTGTCACTGGCCTATTGTGGATCACTGTCACTTGTTTACTCTTTATCACTGTCAGTGGTGTACTCTGTGTCACTGTCACTCAGATAAAACAAAACTATCTCGATTTTTATGGTGGCTCGGTGTCTATGCTGGCGAAGACATCATCGAAACCTGTTTCCTAAATGTTCGCAAGTTCATGTTTGTGGAGGGATTATTCAGTTATCTTGGGAATACCAGTCTGAAAGAATGTTCGTGTTGCAACTAAGCTTAACATATCCCCACGTCAAATGAATCCAGAAAATGAGAGTGAATAAGCGAAATGTTCGTGTTCCGTTCGTTCTAAATATTTCAAAGATCACCATAGCAATATTATGCAATTGTCTTTCGTCACTTTATGATCACATATTTTCGCCTTGAGCTTTGCTTAACAAAATTGTCCTCTCTATGCAAACCAGTTCAGAGCTGTCAACAAGGCTGTTGTTAAATGATGTAATAATACAACGTATCCGATTGTTTGCACAAAACTTTGCCTCAACTCTCCATACAATTATCCACAACATTTATAACATACAGTAACGCTTCTTCTAAAACTATAATAAAAAGCGGGTGAATTATCAGTGTATATGTGTTGCACATTGAATATTCGTTCAAACAACATCCTGTGTGTAAGTATTTATATTTCCCTTATGCATTATGCCACCTTTAAAGTGGGGTAGGCTTATGTTTATGTTGACTTTTATAACGTGTAGGCCAATGGTATACAACTGTGAGTGAGTGACTACTGACCCGAGAAGGGTACTATTGCACGAGGCGGAGTGACTACTGACCCTAGATGGGTACTATTGCACGAGGCGGAGTGACTACTGACCCGAGAAGGGTACTATTGCACGAGGCGGAGTGACTACTGACCCGAGAAGGGTATTATTGCACGAGGCGGAGTGACTACTGACCCTAGAAGGGTACTATTGCACGAGGCGGAGTGACTACTGACCCGAGAAGGGTACTATTGCACGAGGCGGAGTGACTACTGACCCGAGAAGGGTACTATTGCACGAGGCGGAGTGACTACTGACCCTAGACGGGTACTATTACACGAGGCGGCAGGATAAATAGTTATAAACCACAGACTCATAAGGCATTAAATAGTTGTTTTATTATATATCATAAAGTATAACAGTTTTGTTTTTACTAATAACATTGAAATTTGGAGTGTGACCCGTGTACACACCGTGTCTGCTTCCTTTGTTCATTTAGGCAAGCTCGTCACTGACATAGATCGACTATTGCAAGGCCCCGTGACGCTTTGTTGTATTTTTAAAAAAAACGCCTCAATGACAAATATGTACTATTGCACGCTAAATTTACTATTGCATTGTCATGTGATGAACTATTGAACGGTTGGCATATTTTCAATGAGAATGGTCAAACTATTTAATCACACGTGACTGCTTCTAGACCAATGAAAAACGCTTATATTGTATGGTAATAATATAGTTTAATGAAAAACATGACATAATGGCGTTGCGAGGGGTACTGATTAGATCTCAAGAACCAAGTTCGATGTTGTTGTTTTTTTGTTTTGTTTTTAAAGTGAAATATGTTTAGAAAAGGCAGACGTGTATAGGAGACAAACTGTAGTAAATGTCCTTAAGTTGAGTTGTATTACAATTGCAGTAAAATGAAATCTCAGGACGAAAACAAAACCACTCACATACCGTTCCAGATTGGTAATCTCTTAGTTATGCCTAGACGAGTTCGAATGGTTTCTCTGATTTGGCGTTGTCCGTACGTCCGTTACAATATTCGTGTACGCATTATATACATATAATACTATCCATCACGTGTCCGACCCATAACTCTCATATGACAGGATAATAAATAGGCACAAACATTCAAACTCATCAAGGGCTTGCGTGGCGCAGTCGGTAGCGCGGCGGATTTGTAACCGGAGGCCCCGGGTTCAATCCTCCATGGTGCCACTGAGTTTAGTCGGTGTGTTCTTGGGCAAGACACTTTCCCTAGCTTAGCCTCGTCCATCGGATGGGGACGTAAACGAGCACGTTAAAGAACCATAGGAATCTATTCGATAATAAGAGTAGGGCAGGTTCCTGGATTCCTATGTATCCTTCCCCTCACTGGGGCGGCTCTAAATAACCTATACTGTGTTGATGAGCCTTTAAACAACATTCAATTAAAGTCACCAAGAGGAAGTGCAACTCCATGGTATCTCAATGATCAAGGTCATAAGGTCATATGCGTCTTATATGCATATAATGAAGTCCTTTTCATGTCCATACCGTAAAATTGCGGAAGTTATTTTTGACTCGCCTTTTCGAAGGAAAAAAGAGACATAGGTGTTGCTTTTCCGGCGGCGGCGGCGGCGGCGTCAACATTCAAGTTTTGCGTTTAGGTCATTTTCTCACAAACTATATGCACTAGACCTTTCAAACTTTGCTTATAGTTGTATCTCGGGTGGTACATCGCAACGTGACAAAGTAAATGTGGAAGTGACCTTGACCCTCCAAGCATAGGGCAGATAACTTAATAATTTTTAGGTTCAACTTTTGCGTTTAGGTCACATTTTTACAAACTGTATGCACTAGACCTTTAAAACTTTGCTTATAGCTGTATCTTGAGTGGTACATTGCAACGTCACAAAGCAAATGTGGATGTGACCTTCACCATCCAAGCAAAGTGCAGATAACTTAAATTGTTATATTTACATCACTTTCGCATGAACTATAATTCATAATAATGCACTAGATGTTTTAAACCTACTTTATAGCTTAATCTTCGGAAGAAAACATATTCTATTTCTATTTTGACATAGTTGTGTCTTGGGTAGTGCATCTTTTTGGATGCATGGATTTCATCTATGACCTTGACCTACTTTTTGGAGCTGATGATTTTTAGCTACTGGCCAAGGGCCTCATTTTTCATCCGATATTTACCAAACTTTAACAGATTGTTAATATCAATGAAAGCTCGGACAAGTTCGAAAACCAGCCAGACCAGTAACAGCGGAGTTATGGCCCTTGATTTAATTAAAAATGCTATATTTTGCCTCGTTAACACGATATAGGGCTATAATTTTTCATCTGATCTTTACCAAACTTTGTTATTATTTTATTTTTTTGTTTGTTATTTTTTTTTATGTTTTTATTTATTCGATTGATTTTTTTTTTTTAATTTTGATTTTTTTGATTTTTTGATTTCATTATTTTTGGTGTTAACGCCATGTTAGCAGGAAGCATTGCTATGATTTCTAGTTGTGCCTGTTGTGTTTTTTCTGATTCGTTGATTTTTGATGAAGTTACGGCCCCTTGACATTTTTACTTTTAAATTTCTTGTCGGCGCTACTGCTCCTAAACTCCTTGTTGGATTTCGACGAAACTTGGAAGGAAGCATCGGTTAGATGTCTAGTTGTACATATTGCGCTTTTGTTCGAGTTCGCTGCTTTATGACTGAGTTATGTCACTTTGACATTTTTACTTTAAATTTCTTTGTCGGCGCTACTCCTCCTAAACGGCTTGTTGGATTTCTACAAAATTTGGCAGGAAGCCTCAGTATGATGTCTAGTTGTGCAAAGCATGGAATATCAATAAAATCTTGGACAAGTTCGAAAACCAGCTAGATATTGTTAGTAACGACAGGTTATGGCCCTTGATTTGTTGAAAAATGCTATATTGTATTTCCCTTTGTTAAATCTGTAGTTACTTCATGTTTTATCTGATCTTTACCATATTTGTTTAGAATGTTAATATAACCCCCACCCATTTTTAGCTCTTCTGATAAGAGATCAGCAGAGCTTATGCCGTGGTGCGGCGTCCGTCGTCCATCTGTCTGTCTATCCGTCTGTCCGTCCGTAAACTTTTATTTGTAGCGACTACTCCTCTGAAACTACTGGCTGGATATTCATGAAACTTTACAGAAATGTTTGCCCATGAAATCTAGTTGATTCTAGCAAAAATTCATGTTGATGTGAAATCCAAGATGGCCGCCAAAGCTAAAAATAGATTTTTAAAATACAAGTTTGTAGCGACTACTTCTTGAAAACTATAAGTGATATTGATATGGGACTTTTTCTAAAATGATCAGTATGACATGATGTTGGTCCTTCTCAAAAATCGTTTTGATTCAACGTTAAACATGGCTGCCAGCGGCCATCTTTGTTTACATAGAGTTATATAATGAAAAGTTGAAGCGACTACTCCTCTGAAACTACTAGACGGATTTTCATGAACCTTCACAGGAATGTTGCTCTTGATGTCTTATTGATCCTAGCAAAATTTCAGGTCGGCTGGAAATTCAAGATGGTCGCCCTGGCTAAAAATAAATTTTCAAAATACAAGTTTGTAGCGACTACTTCTTGAAAACTATAAGTGATATTGATATGGGACTTTTTCTAAAATGATCAGCATGACATGATGTTGGTCCTTGTCAAAAATCGTTTTGATTCGATGTTAAACATGGCTGTCAGCGGCCATCTTTGTTTACATCGAGTTATATAATGAAAACTTGTAACGACTACTCCTCTGAAACTACTTGACGGATTTTCATGAAACATCACAGGAATGTTGCTGTTGGTGTCTAATTGTTCCTAGCAACATTTCAGGTCGGCCAAGAATTCAAGATGGCCGCCACGGCTAAAAATAAAGTCGGTATCGACTACTTCCTGAAATCAAAATCAATCAGTAGAGCTTCAAGGTCACTGACCTCTTGTTATGAAATTTCATTCATAGAAGTGGGACAAATTAAAAAATACCCATGCCAGACTAGACACAGCAGACTTATTGCCCATGATTACCAGGTGAGCGATCTAAGGCCATCCTATCCCTGTTGTTTTTGCAATGTTTTAAAAAAATAATGATGGGAATTTTATGTCGACAACCCTCGATATAAGAGCTGTTTTAGGCAGTAGAGCATCCACAGGCCCTCTTGGGCTTCTTGTTTTTAATAGAATGGCATTTTGTTTTTAAACAAATGCACTTAGATGTCATCTCAGCAAAAGCAAACGGCAAACTCCGTTGTTTTTAGTTACTAAAAGTTTTACAAACTTTCATTTAAGCACCATTGACATTTTTATTTTGAAGTCCAGTCCCCATTAGGCGAGACATGTGAATCCACGGATTTCTTGTTTTTGTTGAGTATACATACTTCGGTCGAAGATATATATTCTTAGATTTTTTGTTTGACACCTCAACAATCCTGCAATGATATACTTATTCATGGATGATAATCAAACGTGACACCGATTGCGAGCATAAACATAGTTTTATTTATTTATACATTTTTAGAAATGCAACAAATATTATGCATCTTCACCACACACATATAGTAACATTTGATTAATGTCTCTAATATGTTTCCATGTATGTATGACATTACAGAAACAAAATAAAAACAAAAATCTGAAAAAAACAATCGTAAAAGTTTTTAATTTGTCAAATGTATCCGTGAACATGTATATATTAACATATTGTTCATGGTATTTCGTGGCTGTGTTAAAAACAAATAAAGGTAAGAATAAAATGTCACAAACTGAGCATATACATCGGACAGTTTGCCAGGAGTTTGCCATGCTAACAAAATCGTTTTATTATTTTGCCAGAAATTAAAAAGTGTATAATATCTTAAGGTAAATGTTTTTGTTTTTTATGTCGCCTTTTCGAAGGAAAATGCGATACATAGGGATGACATTGTCGTCCGTCATTCCGTTACGAAAACTTAACGTTGGCTATAACTTTCTCATTTCTTGATATTTCTTCATCAAATATTCAATATATACTCATTATGACAACATCGACATGACCATACTGAAGTATAAAGGTCAATGTCACATTGAAGGTCATTATATGGGTTAAATACTCTATAACTTTCTCATTTTTTGATATTTTTTTTATCAAACATTCAATGTATACTCTTCATGACAACATCGACATGACCACACTAAAATATAAAGGTCAAGGTTACACTGGAGGTCATTATATGGGTTAAATACTCTTATTTTTTTCTTCTCGAAAAAACTTAACGTTGGCTATAAACTTCTCATTTCTTGATATTTATTCATTAAACTTTCAATATATACTCATCATGACAACATCGTCATGACCACACTAAAATATAAGGTCAAGATCACACTGAAGGTTATTATATGGGTTAAATACTCTTTTTTTTTCTTCACGAAATTTTAATTTCTTGATATTACTTCATCAAACGTTCAATACTCATCATGACAACATCGACATGACCATTCTAAATTATGCAGGTCAAGGTCACATTGAAAGTCATTATATGGGTTAAATACTAATATGTTTCTTCACAAGAACTTAACGCTGGTTATAACTTCTTCATTTCTGGATATTTCTTTCTCGAACTTTTAATATACATGTATATTCATCATGACAATATCGACATGACCATACTAAAATATAAAGGTCAGGGTCACACTTATGTTCATTATATGCGTTAAATACTCTTTTTTTTTCTTCATGAAAACATTGGCTATAACTTTCTCATTTATTGATATTTCTTCATCAAACTTTCGATATATACTCATCATGACAACATCGACATGACCATTTCAAATATATTCAGGTCAAGGTCACACAGAGGGTCATTATATGGAGTTTTTAAATGTCATATATCAGGGTCCGAAAAACCTTGTTATACTGATAAAGCGGTGACAGGCGCCACAGGTGTTCTGCGGTACACCCGTCTAGTTTTAAATAGGGATTTGAAAGATCCTGTAAGTCATTTCAACTTTATTTTTTTAAAAACAATTACAAAGAATAAAAAGGTGTAGAGAGAATTAGTGTTGATGTTTCAATAAATTAAAATAAATACTGAAATAGGTATCCCTTTGAAGCAACAAACACAAACAAGAGAGAAAAGTAGCAGATCCGGTTTTATTGAATCTGTTCATAAGAGGTAGTATAGTGTGCAACACCTCTCATCGCCTTAAGCCGTATTCTACTTTAAAGTCACGAAGACTGGGGTTGATGACCCCAAAGGATCAATAAGTAATAACACTACTGATTCGTAGTCGAGGCAACGGTGTTGTGATATTTTACCCTACAATTTCGTGCAAGCAAGATGCAATTAGGGTTTAATTGATCTACGTTTATGTAACGGTGTCACCGTGATAGTATTCGCCTTTTTGGTTTTAAGATTTGATTTTCTCAAACATAAATATGAACAGGACGCATAACGGGTATACAATATGCTCGTTCAGTAACTGACACACGCATTCGACACAACAAATTAACTTTCTTAATAAAAAATTTTAATACAAAAATAAAGAATTTTATACATATCTGGCATATTATAATGGATAAGTGTGGAGACATATACCATTTAAAAATACAAAGAAAAACATCATAACAGTCGCATAAAACGATTTGCCAATTCAGAGTAACTGAGATAATAAATGTTTTCATAACTAATGAATGACATTAATTTTGGTAACAAAACATACTCAGTAGCGATGAAAGGACATTAATTCCCGAACATACATGTCAAACTATAAATGATTTAAAATTAAAAGCAGATCACTCATGCTTTGTACTTCTAAAGTTAAAATGTGATTAGTGGGCCTTGTTATATTAGCCGTAAAATCGACACATAAGATCAGTGAAATTGGTCATCGGAATAAATGTTACCATAACACAAACATTTTTATTACGGCTTTAAACTATAAAGGTAATGCATTGTAACATGGACATCAATACAATGTCTTGTATATTTGCATTTGAAAATTCCATAAACAGGCTACAAGTACATGTAGTTCCACGGAACACTATTTTCATTTGTTTTCAAACAGAGCCAGACATTTTGTTTATAGAATGCATATTTTTCTTTTTATCGATAACCAGTCAACCGAATAAAAGCTTTGTTATTGCTTTTTAATTCAAAGCAAAATTTGCATACAATCAAGATAATGATGTTATAAAAGCTTCAAATGATACATTAAACACATCACTAAATACGAACTGGAAACTATCAGAATGTTACCATGGAAACGACGCTTTAACATGTTTAAGTCAGGCGAATGTCTAAAATTCTCAACATGTGCGCTCATTTCTCTTTGAAAGCATAAACACGTTATCTAATTATGCATGAAAACGTTTGAAATAATTGAAAGAAACGAAAACATTTCTCTCGGAAAATATCACAGATATGTTTGTAATTATCTCCTTTAAATGTCATTAGCACTCTCGTTCTAGTCTTGTTAGAGTTATCCATGACGACAATGTCACAGTTCGTTTTGAAAACTGCAGTTCAAACCTCATCAAGATACGATCTCTTCAAGACCAGGTCTGCTTTAAGAGATCACCATTTCAGTTCCAAGTTGTAGTGTGCTAGATCTACTAGGTGTTTCCCGAGAATAAGACGTATAATGCTTTCTTTTATTAAACCAGTGTTTCCGGAACTGGCTAAACTGTGAAACAATTACGCATAATATTACATCTGTAAAAATAAAATACAGTTATTGGCAATCACAAACTATTCGGCTCCGCTGAGATTTAATTTTAACAAGAAATATCACTGTAAGTGACAAATGCCACCGAAGTGAACTTTGACCTCTAAGTATGACCTTGACCTTAGAGCCACGGACCTGGATTTTGTGCGCGACACGTCGTTTGATTGTGGTGAGCACTTGTGCAAAGTTATTTGAAAATCCGCCCAGGCTTGCCAAAGTTATTGACCGGACATGATTTGACCTTTGACCTCTAAGCTAAACAAATCAGTTAACGCGCTTGCATTACAGTGAATGAATTCTAAACGTTACTGTAGTGATATTATTTGTATTATTAATTTGCACAGGTGGAAGAATATCGACGAAAATATGATTCGTTTCATATTTCAAATAACGTGCACCCAAACAATCCTCAATATAAGCATTGAAACATTGGCTTTCAGACTGCAGCGTTCAAATACAAATAGTATTATGAAAACAAATTGATTCAGATATGACTGGATGATTAAGTACTAGGCATGACATAGCAACGAATATCTACCTGAACACTTCCACTCATTACATTTGGCTTCCACAAAGTTTTTTCTTCGGATTTTTTGCCGCCATTGGTTGATTTGGTGCATAACATTCCCTGGTCCGTTTAGTTGTCCCACCGTCATACATCTTTGTACAATCACTCCATGGATACCACAAATCGACCGAAATACTGATATTAAATGTTGCATTTTGTTTATACAAAATAGGATAATGAAATTAATGGATTGAACTTCATATGAATTTCTCGGACATAGCGCCGTTATAAGGACAATTGTAGTCGTTAACGGAAATAATATTCGCTAATTCCTATTATCGTGAACGGAAACGGACAAAATGACCGATGATTATTCCATTAAACGCCTAGGCTATTATGCGGCGAATTGCTGATAAAGCGTTTACCAAGGCAATAGAACCCGCTAATGTCTATAGTTGTGTGGCTAGATCTGTAGATACATATTCTTGCAATTGACAGTGGTTTCAATGGAAACGTTATTGGGGTGATTATTATATATTTGTGAAATACATAATAATCATGTCATGTGATAAATATAATTTAAGGTAAACACACACACACACACACACAAACACACTCACACACACCCACACCAGCACACATACACCATCACACACACACACACACACACACACACACACACTATGATAATAGGTCCTTTGTAGTTGTCAAAACCAAAATGAACCAGTTGTGGAAATTAAAATCTACTTTAAAACCACATTGATTGGGCTTGACCATCCCAAAGGACTAGTAAATAAAAACAACAACTGTTTGCCAAACATTTTTTCACATGAATGCATATTAGTAACTGTTACACATGTATTACGTGAAATCTAAGCTGTAAAACCAACAATGGCATTTATATATCTCTTAGTATGCAACGACACAGTTGAAGATTATCAAAAATATTTATTTTTTTACAAACGACACCTTTCAAGTTTGAGCTGAACTTAAATAATCAGGCTGACCGTCATGCCGCAAAACTAACAAATTGTTCCCAACACGATCAGGTAAACAACTGATAAATATTGGTCCGATACACTAATCAAAATCATATCACAATAATAAACGCAGCGTTCTCCCCATGAATTACAATTGCATAGGTCATGTCGACGACGATTACCATGGACCGCAAAAAGAATGCCAAGATGTCACGACTAATAATGCTTTATATAGCAGCATCTTTAAACCCGGTTATCGATTATTCTTTAATGTAATCCACAATATTTTATGATATTCTGCAGCTCAAAGAAGCAGCTTTTTGAAAAGACAAAACAGTGATAAACTCTACAAAAACAACAACATCCTTACGTGTTAAACTACATTTGTTATGGATTAGAGACAGTCCACATCAATACATATTACAACAAGCCTCCAGCTGCCGATAGCTGATGTATTTACTTCATAAATAACAATACTGTATTACACGGATACTTATTTATCGCCGGCAACTTAACGGTATTTGAGAAGAATGTGTCTTTGAGAAAAATGTGTGTGAGAAGAATGTGTGTTTGAGAAGAATGTGTGTGAGAAGAATGTGTGTTTGAGAAGAATGTGTGTGAGAAGAATGTGTGTTTGAGAAAAATGTGTGTTTGTACTATGTATTAAACGTATTGTTGCAGTAGTAAATAAATAAATAAACCTACACTTTTGAAGTAATGTATTGTTTGAGTAGTAATAAATAAACCTACACTTTTGAAGTAATGTATTGTTTGAGTAGTAATATATAAACCTACACTTTTGAAGTAATGTATTGTTTGAGTAGTAATAAATAAACCTACACTTTTGAAGTAATGTATTGTTTGAGTAGTAATATATAAATCTACACTTTTGAAGTAATGTATTGTTTGAGTAGTAATAAATAAACCTACACTTTTGAAGTAATGTATTGTAGTAATAAATAAACCTACACTTTTGAAGTAATGTATTGTTTGAGTAGTAATATATAAACCTACACTTTTGAAGTAATGTATTGTTTGAGTAGTAATAAATAAACCTACACTTTTGAAGTAATGTATTGTTTGAGTAGTTATACATAAACCTACATTTTTGAAGTAAATCACTGAGCAATATTTTAACATCGTGCAATGTTATGTTTATTTACATGAATAAAATAATCTAACGTTTGTTTAAAATCACAATAGGCGCTTGGTAATCATCTTCTTCTTGCAGTGAAACACAATAAATTTCGCTTTTAATTGTTATTCCTATATCCATATTAAGACGCTAGATATGAAATTGTCAATTGTTTTGTCGTAAGCAAACAAATGGTATTTATTTTTATAAATTAAACTCGTTTAGCGAACATTAATAACTTGAATATGACGTCATTTTGCAACGCTATCTCGCTTAAGCTGTGTTGTTGTTGTTTTCAGTGGGGTTGCATGACAATAACCTTCACTTAATGTAAATACTATGAAAACAACTACAGCGCTCTAACAATATTAAACAATTTAAATACTAGTCATTTAAATTTGTTGGAGTTATACAATTTTATCTAGATAAATCAATAAAATAAAGACAGGCAGGGAAAATTCAAATAGGTTACCTTTCATGTATTAACTTATTCAAATGTATCCGTATACTATTTTAGGTCAGATACCACTATTGATTTGGGGCTTCTGATTGGTTGAAAAAAGTATAGGGTTTATTAGGGCATATAATCAGATTGTAAGGCATATTCTGATTGGATTAAAGTACCCAAATCATAACAAATCCCCATAAAACATCAAAATATTATATTTCCATCATAAAACATGTTGATTTAGGATATTTTGACTGAAATTTGCATTTATATGGATACAATTGTACTGAGTGTCTCTAAGATAGTTCTTTAAAAAAAAATAGTGTTTATCATCCGTTCCGATATAGAAATAGGTGTTGTAGGCCAAATGGCTATAATGGAGGCCTATGGGAAATGCAATAGTGGTATATGACCATTAACACTCGTCGTATACAAGATGTTGTGTCGCAAAAGTACACTGAATTAAACAAACATTTCAGAATGCGCTTTTTGCACTGATTGATTGCAAAAGTATTTGATTTTAATAATAGAAATACGTTTATAAAACATTTACATTCTTGTAATTTCCATTGAAATCATACGAACACGTGATTGAAATAAATTTCAAAAAATCTAAATTGACACCTTACCTAAATAAGATAATAATATGTACTCCTGTAATATCTCCAAGTCAGACAAAATATAATCCCTTATGTAGCATATATAAATATGTCGTATTCTCCTTGTCATAGTGGGCAGCGTCTTTAGCGGCTATACATGTATCAGAATATTATTTTTATTCAGATTTCTTTTTTGGTGGATATTTGAAATGAATTGAATTCAGAGACATTCGTGCTATCCCAATCAACAGGATTAATGTTTTAGTAGAAATTAGACACTTCAGAAATTACGGACACATATGACAGTCATAAATAGAAACAGATTAAGTGATGTTATTTCAGTCGTGTATGTGTTTAAAGTGTGAATTTGTCACACATTTATAGCCCAATATAAAATGCAACAAAGTAACTAATTTTGTTTATTTGGATTCATGCGTTTGCATGTTTAAGTGGACAAATGCAACTATTGAAATCAGAGACACACACACTAGGCCAAACAACATAAACAAAGCCATTGGATATATGGTTGCCGTCGGTGGGTTTTTAGTTGAAGTTAGACAAATATGAATGCAGATAACAATACATGGCAGTCTAATTATCCAACAAAGCCTAGTGAAATTGGATGCTTGTGAAATCAGAGTCATCTGACAGACCATCAGCACAAAGTTAGTAACAGACTTCTCCGGAATTCGATATGAAGTCGGACGCTTCCGAAAGTAGCGATATGCATCAAGGTTTTCAAGGTTACAAGTTATTTGCATCTTTATCCAGTATACACAATATCAACTGAACTGAATAATAACTACAGTTATGCGGAATCGATGAGAAATTAAAATAAAGAAACCATGTGAGGATATCATGTAAGTAATCCAGTTTGGGCATATGGATATGGACAATTGTGTCAAGTCCAACACGATCACATTTAATTGTGTGCATTTCAACTGAAAGAACTATCTTTTATTTATATTTATTGCGAAAATGATTAATTTGATGTTTTGCGCTTTCTCATGAATATTTATATGATGTTATAGCATGTCATGTCGCGATATACATTACTCAACTTTTTATAAATCGGTCACTTTTCAAAGAATTATATATTTTTTAATAATTCATATTTTCATTTGAAACTTTAACCAGCGTCGTTTAACAAATACGAGTATCGCTGGAGATTAATAAAACTTAATCTGCCTTGATTGGACTAAAACCTTGTTGATAAACTTAATAAATTATTGGTATGTGTTTCGGTGATTTCCAGTTTTTAGTATTCGTGTTATTTTCAAAAGAAAACCTGGTTGACCGACTATAAAAGTTGAGTAGTGTATGTACATAGCTTGCATGCAAACGACCGACCATTCGACAATGATTCAATAATTCATGTGATATCGGAGTCTCCCTTTTGCATCGGCAACATACGTGAATGTACAGATGATAATAGGCACATTCGTCGGCCGACTAGATTAGCATGTTTAATTATGTTATGGTAAGATTATTATGACAGTGTGTGGCAACAATAGTATATTTGGGTGTTTATCTACATGGATTTATTGGACAACGATTGTCCGGTGAAGAGATTCTACATGGACAACCCTGTTCTAGTAGGGAGTGTATCTACATATATTCATTTCAAAAGATTGGTCTAGCGGGCAGCTTATTTACATGGATTTATTGGACAACAATTGTCCGGTGAAGAGATTCTACATGGACAACCCTTTTCTAGTAGGGAGTGTATCTACATATATTCATAACAAAAGAGTGGTCTGGCGGACAACAATTGTCCTGTGGAGAGATGCTGCATGGATTTATATGCCAACATATGTGTCAACAATATTTTAGTAGGAGGTGTATCTACATATATGGAACTGAAAAAAGTAGTCTAGCGGGCACCTTATTTACATGGATTTATGTGACAACAATGGTCTATTTGGAAGCTTATCTTCAAATAGAGACATGTGACAACAGTGGTTTTATGGGCAGATATCTGTATGGATATGTGTGACAACATGGTCTGGCAAAGACCTTATCGCCGAATTTTGTGACAACAATGGTTTAATAGAGAGAGTATCTACATTGATTTAGGTGACAACCATGGTTCAGTGGTGGGGATTATCTGTATGTATTTATGTGACGACAGTAGATTAGTGGAGATATCAACTACGTGTATTTACGTGTTAACAATGGTCTACAGGAGAGTTTATCTACATGCATTCGTGTGACAATATTTGCCTAGTGGGAAGCTTATGGACTTGTGTGACAACATTTGCCTAGTGGGAAACTTATCTACATGGACTTGTGTGACAATCAATATTGGTTTAGGGGAAAGCTTATCTACTTGGATTTTTGCAACACCATTGGTCTAGTGGAAATCTTATCTACATGGATTTATTTTACAAGAATAGTCTAAATGAGGAGACATCTGATCAAAAACAAAATCATGATACAAAATCACAACAATGGAGCTCACACGACCAAAATCCATAAACACACTTATAGAACACAAATAAGTCGATATTTATCTGTCCGAATAAATTGTTATGACAGGTATAAACTATATCTTTGTAAGACTGATTTGGCACTAGGTTTAGCTTTAACAATCACGTTTGGCGACCTTCTCCAATATACAACAGTACTATTATCACTTCACAGACTTGTATATATGTATATATACATTTATGTGTATATATGTATATAAACATTTATGTAAAGAAGAGAATTTTCCTGATAATACATCTCAATCACACAACTTCTCTATTCGTACTTCCCTCAAGTCTCTTTCGACAAAACATAATATAACAAAGTTCTTTTCTGGTACAGACACGTAAATACAATGGATACACGCTCAGTACGTTCAATTCGATCCAAATAGATAATTTTCGAAATCATTTTAGCAATCAAATTAACATTGTTAATGCAGACAAATCCAAACGTCATTTCATCAGACTGATATGGCAAATGTTTAAAGTATAACAGACATATTTGGCTGCCGTTTTGTCAGTACTTTCAATAGAAGAAAGGCCTTTTATAGAGCGCTTTAAGTGATGAAGAGAGAGTTCAGGCTAACTCAATCACTCTCAGTCTCTCTACTTAGTTGACATAAAACCTCATTAATCACTTGAAATAACAAATTAATTCGCAGCATCAAGCTATACAAATGTCGTCTTCGTCTGTTTAATCAAACAGACGGATTCTTCGATGTACATTTTCCTGTGTAATGAATAAATGCATATTCTTAAACAATACTCATATAAATCGGGGTAGAATGAATAATCCACAGTGTGTCAAGCCTGGTCTGATGGTGTGTTTATATGTTCACCTTGTTTATATACTATTCAATACGAATGTGTGGTGCAACTAACCAACTGTCCCTTCACTTGTTTTAGAACGTCGTCCGTTTCTCGTCTACTGATCTGAATGTTGAGGATTCTAGCCCAGAATAAGGCACCAATTGTTTTAACCATATTGTTTTGTTTAAATATAACTAATACGCAATAAATCTGATTTGTTCCTATCATTCTGCATATGAGTACTCGGTTGGGCTGTAAAGTAAATCAGACAGAATAAGAAACGAAATATATATACTCAGTTGCAAAAGAAAGTGCACACAGTTCAATTGCGAAAGAAATTGTGCGCTGAGATTTTTTCTAGAATTAATTGTATAAATTCCAAAATTAATATGTTATGTTTGGTACCAAAGTTTTTATCATTCAATTGCCAATGTCATGTTGTCATTTGTTTTTCAATGGGTTGAAAACAATAAAGGACTGTTGCTTGATAAAGAGGCTAGGGGTGTAAAGTAAACTTTTCAAAGAGTACATTTTTTTTAACTGAGTATGTTACGTTTTATATCCTTCATTTGACATGATTCTTAAAGCAAATCGACACCAAATAACGAACAATGGGGCAAATGTCACGTAAAGACTCCAGACACATCTTTAATTGGAATCTTTACTTGACATTTGCCCCAACTGATATGGCTGTAGTTGCAAAGTGTGCATTTTCTGCTTCAGCTGCTGTGTTGTCTGGAATCTTTAGGTGACATTCGCCCCCGACTGCTGTGGTTGTGTTTGCTAGACGTTTGAAGCGTTGGCTCTAACTGCTATGGTAATCGACATTTTTAGTTCTGACTGCTATGGCTGTCTGCTACTTTTTTACCAATATTCGGACGATACCATGATTATCAGTTAATAACCATCTCTTGTGGACATTACTGCGTTCAACTACATGCAGATAGGACATCCAAACCTTCATTCCATTAGTGGACGCATAACATCAAGAAAACATTTACTCAGTCGAAACGCTATTCCCATGGCAGCCAGTAAAGAAATATATGAATATCAATAGCAAATGCTGTATTACGGCGACCATGTAAATAAATCCCTGGCTTTGTGTTTAATCAAGGAAAATATATTGAATGCAGTAATGGCCACATTGAACTGGATGGCTTGTCATTGTTCCCGTAAATTAGTTTACCGTATCGTTGAATATCTCGATCTTAATGTGCTCGGCGGATCATCCCAAGTTATGAATACGTCTGGGAAAATCTCAAATGGATTCAGATAAGCCGGACATGTATCAACATTTTCTGTGAACCATAACCATAAACATTACCTTCTCAAAGATTGATAGTTGGTGTTACCTTGTGTCGTGTTACCATTATATTGAGCTCGATAACAAACTCAAGACACATTATGAATATATCAATGTTGTGTTCTTATGTTCTGGTAGTTGCAGTGTGTTCATTTGTTGCTTGAGCTGCTGTGTTGTCTGGAATCTTTATGTGACATTTTGTTTGCTAGACGTTTGAAGCGTTGGCTCTAACTGCTATGGTAATCTACATTTTTAGATACAAATTTTTTTTTCGCGCCATTTGTTCCAAGTCTCGTGGTTGTTTGGCTTCACCTGATAAAAGCAAACCTCACAACAAATCATGCGTAATAGAGATGTTTGTTTTGTTTTGGGAACGGTACTGAATCGTTACTGAAAGGCTAAATATCAATAAATAATATAAACCACAAAAATACAACCAGTTACAGATGTATTCAAACTATGCGAATGTCACATATATAGTCGTGAACGGAATTTTAAACAATAGCATGCATCCAAGCTTATAATTTATACGTCAACAAAATAACGGATTGAATGGCTTTGAAAATAACAGTCTTTACCAGTTCTGAAGTCGATCGGAGGCTGTCAGTAGCACACACTGCTACATAATTCATTTTATCGACTGGCCTTTGAAAATGTAAATCTGTCCAAGATGCCAATGAGTGTAACATAATACACCGTCTTAATAGTTGCTTTGGGACTAGTGATGGGATTATGAACCAGTTTGCTTGTAATAAACATAATCGAAGAAAACAATAGTTTCTTAGGCCTGTCTGAATGACAAAAGATACTTGTTTTAACACGATTAAACGGTTGGTTTTCTAGATTTTGTAATTTTATTAGGTTATTAGAATTATTTTGTATAAAACAAGAATATAGTGTTTACTTCAAATGTTTCGAGACACATTTTGCATGTCCGTTATCAATCCTTCAAAACTGATCGACCGTGAATAGAAAAAAACAATATGAAGAGTTTATTTTTAAAGAGGGACATTACGTGCAATGGGCTGACGAGACAGGAAATCAAATGAAATTATGCGCTCAATTAGTTGAAACGATGCATGGTTTGTGCATTGAATAGTAACACTTACGATAAAAAAAACACAAATAAGCCTGAGACGTTCACCTGAATTTTTGTTTCAGAAGGAAGAACAGAATATTTATGTATTAGTAAAGTAGGTTTTGACCATGTTCTTTTCCTTTGTTCCCATTCTGATATATAGAGGATCTTACATGATTACTCATTCAGTATTGAATTTATTAAATGAGTTGCCAAAATTATGATTCGAGGCTCTTGCCGAGCATTATATAATTTTTGTTAGATTCTATTTATCGACTTTTATTGCATTTTGCCTGTCGCTTTAACACGCTAAACCGACATAAACCGTGGGAATTGGATCATAGACATTATCGATTTTTTTGACAGCGCTTACTAGGCTTATTTACATACTTATATATCTAGTGATATAGAATGGTGTTATGCCACTCCCACACCGTAAGTTATGTGATATATGCTGATACAAAAGTCGGAACAGAAATGTAGCATTTACAGAACGCAGTTCAACAAAACCACGCTTACAGGTCTCACTACACAGTACATTTTACCATGTTGGCCTATATGAATAACGTTTACAGGGCCATTCTGAACAGGATGTTTCCAAGCTAAACGTTACTTTTTTATGTAACCAAGTCATTTGCTCACAAACTGTACAAAATCTGGTACGTTGACCAGGTTTTTTATTTTAATTAGAGTGGTGTCCTCCAATGCACTATTTTGGGCTTTAACTCCAGGGTTTGGATCAGAATTCCTACTCTTCTTCAACACCCATAAAGCTGCCATATTTTGGTGGCAGTGTCATCTTATAGCTGCACACCCAATTTCAGACTCTGTTCATCTCACCTGCAACAACAATAAACATATCTGTCAGCAATTTTTCAAAAATATTTAAAACCGAAGAACACACTACTACTTTTTAGGCGTATGCATTATCTACCGTGGGTTTCAAGGGAGATAACTGTGTAGTGAGACCTTCAAAAAAGGTCATGATTTAATAATATTGTAGTGACGTTTTCTACCATAGAGTCTTGGTATCCAGAAATGTATTAATACAATTGTTTTAGTTCAACGCGTAAAAATAAATACATGTTATATTCTCATAACGATCTTTGACATTGATAGACAATGTTTAGAGGCTATATGATTTGCATATTGCGCCTAGATCATTTGTCAGTAGAAACATTTTTACTTCCACCTGAGGATATCTCACTATATCTTTGACAGCTTGACAAATGTATATTACCAAGGTGACTAACGACATGTTACGTTAAGAATGTGTGTATGAAGCAATGAGAGTCTGTCGCTATGAACATGTAGTTTAGTGATACTATTACGTTTTGAATTATATATACTTATACTGTTTGTATATGTATGCAAGTATACTATTTATAGACATGTAGAATATAAATTGATGTACGTAGTGGAATATTGAAACGAGGACTGGACAATATTTTAACAACCTCACATGAAACATAAACAGTAACAAGTTAGATCAAAACGGAAACGCGCAGTAATCACAAAACAGTTACATCGCCATGCAAAACGGAAAAGTAGTTACATCGACGCCCGTGAAAAACCTCCCTGCAAAAATAATGTGTTCGTTTTTCTCTTAAATTTATAGAAAACATATTTAAGTTAACCGCAATGTAAACTGTTTTATCATGTCGATCTGCATAATTCTGCCGAGAAACAGGCTGCCTAAGATAAAATCCTATCTCGGCAGTTACGTTCCTATCCCATCAGGTGCAACTCTTTTGATGACATCAGTACGTCTTTTGATGACGTCAGGGTATATATGATGACGTCTGTCTGGGTATTTTTGAACGGGAAAAAATGGGAAGAAAATGATAAATATAAGTGGAGAATGATAGAGTATCATGTTAGTGCCTGATCGAATTCAGTTTATCAGGTTCGGCACGAAAAAAATGAAGCCATCGGCACAGCCTCGGACTTCATTTTTGTCCTCACCTGATAAACTGGATGTGAACAGGCACTAACATGATATTCTCTATACTCATGTAATCCATTGTTCCCATGGTGAGGAACTCCATAAGCATTATGCTTTTGTTCCAATCCATTTATTATTGTATGTAACATGTGTATAATACGTTATCTTTGAAATGAAATAAATATATCAACAAAATAATCTAACATAACTCTAATTTTAAGTAATATTAAATCACGGCAGAGCAGTGTGTATATATCGCCTCATGCCATCTCCGAACGTCCTTTTACCACTGACCGCGCCAAGGCAACACCACTGTTTTCAACCCATGTATTAGCCTCGGTCACCCGACCCGCTTCTGATTTCTTCCTTACGCTATTCTTCACGGATCCAGAACCAGGGCCTGTGGAAAATAGGACCGTTTTAGACGATTTTGGCGAGATTTTGAGAGGTTCAACGAGACTTTCAAAAAACATATTTTTAAGTTAATTTAATAATATTTTTTTTATTTTTAACTTATGAGAAGCATCAAGTGACGTTAAAAAGTTTAACTAATGTATCAACAATTGACGGTACACATGTTTATTTACAGCATGATGTCACGCAAACGTCGACTTCATGCGCGTGAAAAAAAAGCTCGAATAAATTGTGCTAATAGTTAGTGGGCGCTTTAATTGGCCTAATCTGCCCAGACCGATATCTGAAAGTAAGACATATGCATGATACGGTCTGGCGATGTCGCGTACTTTGCATCTAGATAAGTATTCATCCCTGCAAGTGTTACCCGACCCATTTGTCATTCTGATATTTGTATCGCATATTATAGGTTATTGAATTTGTATGGCTTAATATTACTTGGAACGAGTTGTTTTGGCAAAGGACGAGGAGTTTGCAAGTCGTCCTGCGCCAAAACAACGAGTCCCAAGTAATATTTAGCCACACAAATTCAATAACCTTTTTATTGTATACTTTCATATTGTTTTTGATCAATGTTAATTGTATGACTGTCACAAAATGTCACGGGTAGAGCGTACTGGTCGTACACAGCTCTTGTAAGTTACCGGTTACACCCAAATCTATTGTTCGAGTTGAAACATTTTCACAATATTCATGATCTATTCATGTAACACGTAAAAGCGTGCACATTTTAAGTGGCCGCCAGAGAGGCCGTGTTATAAGTTTAGTTTTGTGCTAATGCATGTATACGTATAGGTATATTTTCCTTAAAGACATCACACCAGAATCAAAAGATCACGGACATTTTACAGTTAGAGACGATCACAAACTTGTTAATCCTCTACTGTGGAAAATATTTATTGAGGCCCTGACATAATTTTATTTAAGACTACAATGTGCGATGTTTCTTACAATTGCTAAATGTTCATTTTACTGTTTGGAATAGAAACATGTAAATATGGCATTTGATGGAAAAAAAAGTTAAAGTGCGTCGTCATGTACACGATAGAAATGCAAGCATAAATTAATGTGTACGCGAGCAGTGAAAATACACAGAAAATCAAAATGACACGTGGCACGTGTCTGTGTCTATGGAAAAAAAAGAAGACACGTGGCACGTGTCTGTGTCTATGGATAAAAAAAGAAAAACATATCTTCAGGCGCTAAATGTAGGCACGGCAAAACCTGGTCTGTTCAATTGTATGACAAGGTTGGACCTGTAAAACTCACGTGCAATATGCAATGAGAAATTGCAAGGGTGATAAAGACAAATTAAAATCTATGTTAGAGAATATTGTGCCACAGTATGAGAACATCCATGACAAGTGTGAACCAGCATCCAGATGTAAAACAGATAAAAATTACGAGCCAAGTCGTATTATCATAACAGACCCTTTTTCAAAACAGCTTTTATTATCGACAATCAAAAGTTTTGACGTTTACAAAACTCCCCAGAATTACATTTTTAGTATGGACTCTTATTTAGTGGAATCTTTTAATAACACACTAAACATTTTTCGCCACAAAGGGCTAGGTTCTTGTGGTGATATACAGTACATTTTAAAAGCAAACTTAGCTGTGTGTCATTGGAATGAAAACATTAGTTTGGACAATGCACGGCGATCATCCTTTGGATACCGAATTGAATTCGGTTAAGATGGGTCAGTCTATTGTTCTAAAAGACTGTATTTGGAGACCATTTTAGAAGACCCAATTAATGTAAGTTTACACATAATTATTATTAAATTAACAATATGATATATGTTGTCTTAAACTTAACCAAAATCAATACTAAAAATATTGAAATTAAATCATGCTGGTACTGTTACACATAAAATTTAGAAATAATTAAATCGGATTTAAAAGTGTTTGTCGGGGCCTCATAATATAACGGTACATACAAATCTCCAATTTTGCATGAAATTCTCGTACTTCTCACAATGCATGAAAAAAACAATCATAATTATGCCCCCACTATTTCTATAGGATGGATTAGGCTGGTGTGATGTCTTTAAACGGCAAAATTGTATAAGGGGCCTCTCGTGTAGATTCAATACTGCAGATTAAGCCACGTTTGTCACGGACTGAACGGGGGAAATAATGATTTGGGCGTAATGTTTGCTATAAAACCCATTTTCTTCTAGCTCTCGCCGGGATGATCGATAGTACTTTGTTGGAACAGAGATTGGACGGCAAAATTCATAGGCAACATGTGGTTAGTAGTTTTATTAAACTTTTATCGTACATTTGTATTCAGTGGGCGGCGCCATCTTGTTTGGCGGTTACGACATCCGGTTAGCATTGATGTTTCTCAAACATAACTTTAGACTAGCATATGATTTTGAAGTTACTTCATTAGATGTAATTATTGTAATTGATCATTAATTGTAAAACAATATTAATTTGATAACAGTGGATAATAGGTGCATTAGTTAACGTTGGCGTATAACTCAGTGATTGTAATACACGATTGTTAACATTAGTTAACAATGAGATGAGTGACAAGAATAAATGTTCGACGCGTATGCATAGCGTTGTATAATGTGGTCATTAGTTGACATGCGTGCATGCATAACTCAGTGAGTGTAATATATGAGTAATTTGATCATGTTTATATTACATGTATTAGGGGCATTGATTAACAGCGACGTACATAGCGTATACATGGCGTTGTAGAATATGTATACATTGCTACTCATCATTAGTACAGCTTACATATATTGATTGAATAATGATTTGTTTGGGTAATGATAATTATGCAAGATTGTTATGTTTGTCAACCGACATCTAAAATGTATGTATAATTACAGCCTAAGCCATCCAGGATATAAAAAAGGATAAAAATATCGGACAGGGAAAGCAGCATTCAAGGACGACAGTCAACCACAAAACACAAAAACAAACACGCAAACAGACAAACGAAAAGCGGTGGAGACGGTCCGCGTACCTGCGCAGCCAGGTTTTACTAACGACAACCCCCGGGACACAAGGTGGGCCCGTTACCAGTCCTCACTGGAGGAATATCACTCACAATCTCAGTGGAGGTTAACTATCATTGCATCGCGTCATCAACCCTTACAGAAGGCATTTGATGGCAATCATCCATTGAATTCGCGCATCATCATCTTCATGAGCTCTCGCGCATCACAGTTATCGCGCTAGATCAACATTGTTATAGCTTTAACAACACTTTAGTGTCTTAGACATTCAGTATTTATAACAATACTAAGAACGTCTTAAACGTTCATGAGAACATTCTTTTCATAGTTCATTTGTGTATTCGCTTGTTTTTTTTAGATAATTGTATATATATTAAACATATTTTAAAAGTTGCATTACACTTATGTAAATGCATTCACCGTCATTGATTCTTTCCTGAGTTAGCCCAACCTCTAAGGTCATCCTGTGACAATGACTATTACTTTTCATTGTATTTGTGTTATTTTATAGCTTTTGATGGAATTCCTATCTTGCCTTTCAGTTTCATTTTGTGTTGATGATTGTTTTGCGCGAAAACGACGTCGACGTCGGATGACGTCATTAAAAACAACAAGCGATTTTCTAATGATTGTTTACCATTCGATAACGTTAAAAACAGTGGGTGAGTGACCATTTCAATTATTTTATCAATTTTTGCCATAAAAGGTTGAAAAAACACTATAAGAAGGATTCCGTTATTTTTATTTGAAAGTAGTTCCTTATTTCATTTCGCGGCTCTTAGCAAGCACGAGCAAAAGTTCCGATGCAATATCAATGTGTGCAATATCGTAGAATATTGCACACTTCGCTCAATGCAAACTAAATGGGACAATATGAAAGTATAAAATAAATGTTAATATCTCTATGTATGCATAAACTATGTTTACAGTAAGATAGGTTGTTAGCTGAACCGTTAAAAGCTAAGTAGAGATAATGGATATCAAACACATATTTGAAAGCGACATGTTATAGTACATACTCTTCAAGTTTTATCAGTTTTATAATTAAGAAATAGAACATCGTTTACTGTGAATTATGGTTTAATATATCACGGTTTGGAATTCAATTGTAAACAATAATTTCAGGAGCCCGAAGGGCGAGTGAAATTATTGTTTACAATTGAACGACAAACCGTGATATATTATAGATAATTCACCGTAAACGATGTTCTATTTCTATTCTAATACCCCTAAAATGTGAAAATAACGCACACATCTGAAATCTTTCGCATTGCTTTGCTTACTCTCCTAACGTTGCATACGTTACAATGCGTAATGCGCAATGCGCAATGCTTATTCTCCTAACGTTGCAAAAATTACAGTGATATATCGTTCAATATAACGAGATATTTTAAACTAGCTATATAGTGCGAGTGTATCAGAATATTGGTTGGTTTTATTTAATCTTAACTTAGAAATCAGTTCATGACTGTATATACAGCCGAGTTGATTTTATTGGTTGTAAATAATTTTAAAAACATAAAAAGGTCGTTACATTTTTTTATAATATAAAATACCGCCAAAACACGTTTTTTTCTTTTTACTGAATACTTCGTTCTACGTTTATTCTCTCTAAAACTAAACTTTCTTAATAAAACATTCGACATATCTATCAAGTATTCACGATTATGTCAAATCAATGTTTTTGACGTGACCGAGAACATCCTCAAAGAGCAGACCATCGTCGTCTGCATCCTCAAAGAGTAGACCTTCATAGTCTGTCAAATAATAAATTTTACTTATTTAACTGCTGGAATCGCTTATAGGGAGATCCTTCACGAGATGGTGAACACGCCTACCATCGAGTGAAGGATTTCACTATAATCGAAAACAGCAGTTAAATAATCTATGTATACCATTTGGATGATTTTAACGCAATCATTCACATATAAAACAATTTAAATTAAATTCAGATACACAGAATGATAAAATATCAATAAAAGAACAACTGAAATGAGCCACAGTAAAAATTGTCAGATATCCCCTCCCTCCCCGAGTTGCCTTTCGATCACAAATTTCTTTAAAATGACAGCAATTTTGGATTAAAACTGATAAAACCATTAAAATTCCACACCCTGACCCAAATTTTACTATGATTTCTATGAGATTCTAACAATAATTTTATATCGGCCCGAGTTTCTATACCCGCCCCGCCCCCAACCCCGCCCCCACATTGTTTCAGCCTTGTTTTCTGATGGTATATAATGGCTATATATTTTCTGAAAAATCGAATAGTCGAGCTGCGCTGTTCTCCGACAGCTCTTGTTACATATAGTTGTCCTTTGTTTCTGAGTGTGTTTGTGGTTGACTGTCGTTGTTGAATGCTACTTTTCCTGTTCGATATTTATATCTATATTTGGACAATAGAAGGTACTCTAAAAAAAAAAAAAAAAATATATATCTATATACATACAGAGAAAGAAATACATAAAGAGAAACTTATAAAATATGCTCTTGGAAGTAAACACGGCATACTTTGTCTGTTCGACTTTTATATCTACCTGATGTAGTCTTACGGAACAAAACTAACACTAGTTTTATTGAGTTGCAATAACTGATGGACATTATTACATCGTAATTATTCGCCTGAGAGTTCACAGTGTATACACGAATCTCACCCAGTATTGTCTTTGAAAAAACATAAACTCATAAACTCATAAACTCACTATTCTCAGGAATAGGAATAAAAATATGAATATATAGAGATATAGAACATATATGTAGACTAACAAATACGATACACTTACAGGAAAACAATGGAGAGATAAGCTTGCTTATGTTAAAAATACACTAGCGAGCACTGAAACTGACAGGCAAAGCAAACAGTGTATGGCGACATAGACACAACACAATGTCATATAATTAAAAAGCACACAAGCCGTCGTATACCAAGGTAAAACACAACGCGCCAGTTGTCTAGGCAAATTACATCACACATACATCGTGACTATCACGGATTGATTTATACTAAGGATTGTAACTGAAAATTCAAATAAAAGATATACTAAAAGGTACACTAAACTTGTTGTAGGGAAAATATATACTCTTGTTTTTACTTTAATAAAAACTATATTTATACACGCATAGAGAAAGAAATACATAAAGAGACACTTATAAAATATGCTCTTGGAAGTAAACACGGCTGTTAGATTCTAATATCTGGTGGTTTACTGAAAAATGACATTAACGCATTTTTAACTATTACCCAATCGAGATCTCGTACAGTATCAGAAGTACTGCCGAAGGGTATTTAATCATGATATATTGGCGGTAATATGGTCAGAAGAATTTCTCACCTTGAGCGTGAACTAATTGACCACACTGAGCGCGTCAATTGATTCGCGTCGAAACAGTTATCAAAAGGAAGACGGTAGACACACAGATGGAACCAATTAATGACCAACACACTACACTTTGTAGAAACACCAGCAGCGAGATAGGTAGGCAGTCGTTGTCCCTACATCGACTGAGTCACACGCATGTTTTCGGCTCTGAAAACATTGTATATTTCACTTTCTGTTAGCTATCTATATACAGTACAGATTTACACACTTCTGGAGATACTCCAGAATTTGTCTCGGTACCAACCCGACGTGCAATCTACATAGCTATATACAGTACAGATTTACACACTACTGGAGATACTCCAGCATTTGTCTCGGTACAAACCCGACGTGTAAACTGCATATTCCTCGGAATATATGACACATTCGTGTCTTATTTTGCTAATATATTTGTTATGAGAACATAGTTACTCACATTTGGAGATACTCCAAATTTTGTCTCGGTACCAACCCGACGAATAACTATAAATAGTGTTTTCTTCGGAATACATGCTACCTATAAGACACATTTAAGACGGTACCAACCCAGTCGTGTCTGAACATCGTGCTGCATGTTCATTAAAAGACAATACATTCGGTACCTACCCGATTTGTCTTACAGTACTATTGTACTTTAAAATAGCAGTTCTCAATAAGAACCACACATATATAAAGTAGTGAATATGTATTACTAACTATCTCAGACAGATTGAATACACTATACATACTTAATTGGTTGATCACAGTGTACCGATATAAACCTCATTACATCAGTAAATGAGAGAACTTACGTATTAAATAGAAATCGTTTAGGATTGCATGTTGCAACTGAAGAAGGTTTCAAGACCGAAAGCGCTCTTGCAGTTCGGATTATTGTCTATCCGAGTGGAATCAGAGACGATTTCTGTGCTATTAACACACGTGACACATAGAGTGTGTCTATAACATACGTGTTACATAGAAACAGTGTGTATACATAATATACACATACAAACATTAAAAACTGTTAAACTAATTGACTGGTTACTTAACACAAAAGCAATCATACATGGTTATATAATAACCATACTATACTGTCCATAATTATACAGGGTAGTAAGTAACCGTAATCAACTGTTGTCGGTGATAAACACAGTGTACCACCTTTGTGTACAATATGCATAAGAACAACAACAAACGCAAAACCCTGGGGGTGAGAAAATCCCCCGTGCGTAGTGTGCTAACTGGGCAGGCCGCTACCACGAGGCAATCTGGAATCTCTTCTTTGGTCAGACACTCGTACCCCCCCTATACAAACCTGTTCGATATTTATATCTATATTTGGACAATAGAAGGTACTCTCAGGCATGCGATAATGTAATAAAATGCAAGATGGATTGTAGATAACAGTAGCAGACAAAAACTGACATAAATCAAGTCCGTTATTCAGCCTCAACGACTTTAACCCATTAGACTACAATGTAAAAAAAAAAATGCGTTCCAACATACAGTACACTTTACAGTAACATGAATAGAATTTAAGAGCTTTGCTGCAGATAAACATGACTAGTCCAAAACATTTACATGCAACCAAGGAATATGAACCGGCTATAAAATACAAGCATCTGTCTACTTCGCACTGGCATTAACAACATCCGAAATTGACACACTGTAAAGCATCTAAAATCTCACTTTTAAAATAAAAGCTTCTCTTTTGCTATGTCTTTCATAACATTCACTTTTCAGTATCAGCTAGCTCAAAGCATCGGCCATGATAAATGTAAAACAAGAAAACAGTGATACAAAGTATCACAAGCCGGTCAGAACAGATACACAAGAAAACAGAAAAGGGAATAAATTTGATAACAATAAACGAAGAGTATGTAGATGTTAGAACTTTTTTATTTGTGATTGTCAACAAATCAAAACACATCATGAACGATTTGAGAAATAGATTAACTAGTCATCATGAACATGTTTTTAATTTTGGCATCTATGTTGTATATTGTTATAATATGAATATAATAGACATCTGAAATAGTATGTGCAATGGATCACTAAATAGAATGTTGCTTCATGATTATAATATTTGACGAATTGGGAAAATATCATGGTTAGAATATGAGTAATTGTTAATTATTATAGTTATAAACAAAAAGACAACTTAATGATAATATAATAGCAATTGGATTGAAAGATAAGGTCTGTGAAGATAATCTCAGTTTTTAGCAATGCAAATTTACATTAGAAGAAAGGGTTTAATGTTAGATGTTGTTTACTATTGACTGATCAGTAGTTCATGAGAATAAGTAGCAGTGGAGCAGACCTACTCAAACGTTTTAGAAAATGCTTCAGTTAAAGTTTCATCAACTCTATTTAATGATTGAAGTGGTGTTGCTTATTTTAAAATCAGACAGCACCAACAAGACATACATATATTAGTTACACACACAAACAGTTAGTAATATTCACACACAATTTCCTTTATATTATTCTTATAATTAATATTAATTATTGAACAAATGCAAGTTTTGTAGAGAAACTAACGGGGAGCCGCGAGCTTTTAAAAAATCAAGATTGCTGTTCGTCCCTTTAATAAAGTTTAACATCAATCAATAATCAGTGACGTTAACGATTTGGAACCAGCTGTATTAGTATGCTGAGAACAAAAGTATTGACAGTATCCCGGAAATTTACATCTAAGTTCTTGTAGTGAAAAACAGTTAGAACCAGTTCTACGCGCATGCGCAGATCATAATTTTAGACTGTATCCCTAAAATTGATTCGTAACTCAAGTAGTAGAAGACCCATAAAATGCCTGTATACCAATTTGACTGCATCCCGGTATTCTTACTCAGTAAAATATAGCTGTTTTATGAACAGTAAAATAGTTGATACACAGTCCAACACCCATAGCAGCTTTCTGAGTCCGGGATAAATATCGCCTGGGCCTTGAGGCAATGAATAGAACAAGTCCATGTAAAACCTACATTTTACAACGTTATGACATGTACCACACTGATCAACCGAAGTCAGATGGTTGCAGAGAAGTCAGATGGTCGAAATTGTTAGATTGAAGTTAATGGTGGGGTTTAGTATTTTTGCTTTTTGTTGCGTATTTTGCTAAAATTTTTGGAAAACGATTTTGAAGATTTCAAAAGGAATGAAAAGGAAGCTTTCACTTTAAACATCCGGTAATAAAACGACGTGAGTGCATATGGCACCCTGTATAAACGTCCAATGATTTGTAAAAACTATGAAATTTTCAGAATAAACACAAATAACGAATTGATATTCAATTTAAAATCGCTTGTCAAGATCGTCAATCCTTTCTGTATAACTGTACAAAATACCTCATTGAAATTATTAAAACTTTCCGAGTTATAGAATTTTAAAGTCGACAGGGTAAAAAAAATAGCGAACCGCAATGTCAGAGGTATTTTACAAGTGCGAACGGTTAAATCAGAGTGAACATTTCAGATGCGAACGGGAAGGTCAGAGTGTTTTAAGCAATTCTTTCGCGTTTTTGACGATTGCTAGGGTAACCACTGTACATTTTGGATTTAAACTTAACACGAGTATTTGTAATTACCTATACGTATATGTTTTCAGCGCACGCATTTAGTAAACATTGTGTTACATTTTGACATATGGCGGGTCATATGTATTGTGGTAAATAGTAATGGCATATAGCATGATTTGACCTCTAAGTGTGACCTTGACCTTGGAACTAATATGTTAAAAAAAGCAGAAATACTAACCATTAACTTCTAATAATTTCGCCCATCTGACTTCTCTGCAACCATCTGACTTCGCTGCAGCCGGTTAATCAGTGTGATGTTATAAAATCCACTATTTATAAGCACAGCAGCATCAAAGAGACGTTTTCTATAATCACAAAACAAATGGCGAATTAATACAGGAGCAACAAGTTTAATTCTCACTATCGATTATTGCAGATAGCCAGAAAAGAAACTGAATTTATTAGCTGAAGCACTGTTGCGAATAGTTTAGTTATAGAGGATGTGATATATTCGGCGACAGCGGTAGTAGTTGCCCTATAGTTTATAATTATAGACTGTGCGATGTTGCCGGTGACCATGGCTTAATCTAAATATCGCAATTGGCTAGTGCAGATAAGCTTGATATGAGGAAAACAATAATTTATTACTGTTTCGTAAACGCATATTTTTTTGAGATCATTATGAACTGATGACCTCACTCATCTGCGTATGTATAGAGACAACATATGCATATATTTTAAAATGTTAAATGTTATTAATTTAAGAAATAATAAATACGTACCTGTCGTTTGGATGCGCACTCGTGATTTAATGACTACGCATCCGAACTCCTAACTGTATTTTATTCACCGATACATATTTATTATTTCCTTTCTAACACGACAATAAACCCATTGTTTAAGCTATTGTGGGGGCACTATATATTATCTCGGAGGTCAAGGTAATCAGACAGCTATGTTTACAGGCTGTTCCATTGGGCGCCCCCGTTTGCAAAGTTCTGCTCGGTACAATATGTTTAAATACACTAGTAGTCACGTGACAAACAATTAAGTCATTGCTTACGTCATATAGCTTGCACTGTATGACGTCAAACTTTCTCAGCTTGTTCAAGATTCTTATTAATGATATACTGATGAATATGATGGGTTTATATCGGGTGTGTGCAAGGTTTGGGAGCATGGCAAGTCACCGATAAACAGTAGGAACGCCACGGACCTATAACATATCAGTTCTGTTCGCATTTTAACTCCGCGAACATGGACTATTTCTTTGTATTTTACGGACTATTTTACGAATTTTCAACTAAAACAGACGCCATTTTTTTACACCCGAAATTGGGCGCGCTACGTCGGCGAGCACTACGGGTACCTATGGAGTCTAACAACACGCGTACAGTGTTTCATACCGTATATTATGTAAAAACTAATACCTTACCGGACGAAATAACGTCCCATTATGTGTCAACACGATGCAGTGTTGGTGACTGACAGGTCACCGTGACATAACTTTACACGTGAAATTGACATGTTGTTGCAAGTTGGATTTGGGATTATTGTCTGCTGCTGGAGGTCCATGATCAAGGTATTTTTTTTGTCATTAAAATGTGTTTTTAAATAAACAGTACACACCCCTTTTAGATCTTGCATATTTAGACATTGGCCAAATACAGTGCCTAAAAAAGTAGTGTATAGTGTATAATAGAAAGTTCATAATCACTATAAGTGTTTTTCGTGTACTCCGATCTTTCCAGTAACTGGATGTACTGTAAACTGTAGAACGTTTCGTGGAATAAAACAATTGCTAGTAGAAATGCTATCAATGTCCCCCGCACCCCGCCCCCACCCAAGTACGGTAGATGGGGGTGTGGGGGTAGATGGAGCTTGCATACCGAAAACAAGGAGGGGGTAAGAAAACTAGAAACCCCCTCCACCCCCACCCCTCAGATGCATGAATGTAAATAGTTAGCGTTGTCTCTATATCGTTAGCGTTATCCCCATTTTCTCGCACATTCGTGAATACATAACCCGATACATCTACCATTGAAACAATGTAATCTGCCATAAACATTTGACTGAAATCGGTCAGATTCATATTTATGTACAGTCAAGTTTTGAGGCAAGGAAGTGATTTTGAATTTACATTTATTTACATTCTGTTGCGATAAAAACAACGCAATTTCGAGAAAGTACATTTCACTTAAAAGCCTTTAAGGCGGTGTAGCTACTACGCTTGCCTCCAGTGTGTCTCAAAAGAAATGACTATTCCATGGGCTGGAAATATGCTGTGAAAGTGGAACAATGTTTTTAATGGATCTCCAGTTGGGCTACATTATATTTTACATGTATAATGAATGATGAGAGATGTTTTTATTACATTAACAGTGTTATTGAGCACAAGTAGTATTCATGCTTTATTCAATTTAGTTATTTTATCTTTTCTTTTTTAAATATGTTACATTATGTATAACAAAGGATAAACTATGTCTGTTTGATCATTGACATTGGATTGATGTTGTTTTCAGAGAGGTCTCAAATGTGAATCGTGCCCTTGAGCAGCTCTAAGTGAATTGATACTGACGACTTCAGAATGTCAAGCCGTATTAAATGCCATTGGATCATATGGAGGTAAGAGCCTTTTTAAAAATTGTTTGCACTTGTGTAGTTCTTTAAATGGAGCTTGTGTTATGCTTGCACGGTGCTGTTCAAAGTTAGAGTAAAAATATTTCAGTGATAGTGCAGCGTGATTGTCATATGAGCTCGTGTAAACTACATGTACTGGATAAATGCGAAAACAAGTTGTGTTAAAGGGACACTAGGCAGTCTTTATTTGTTTAAAACTTCTGGAGTTCGGTTAATGTTTTTCTGCATAGTTTGTGCATCATTAATATTATTTATTAGAATAGTTCAGAAGAAATTGTTTTACACATTACTTACTGTTGATAATAGTGCACCTATAATAATTTATTTAACTTTTAATGCAAGCAGGTTTAAATTTAACATGTTACCAGGTTAACAAATGGAGATGCTAATGTTAAAGCTTGATAAATACTTCAAGATTGCCGTGTGTCCCTTTAACATCATCTAATTGGTCTATGTGATGGCTCCTCAATTTATTAAAGGGACACAGAGCAAATTTTCAATCTTGTGTCTGTTTTACACATTTTCACATCAGAACAGACCCCACATCTACAAAAGTGTCTTCTCAACTGCCCTATTTAATCATGTTTTATTTCTAAAACTAGCGGCATCACCAGGTTTTGAGAGAGAAAATAAATAGTTGTATATTAATGTTTTCTCCCCATGTAAAATGACCTTACTAAGTCATTAAAGTAAAATATCCTATGAACAAAACGTGTAAAATTTAACAATTTTAGATTTTTGGCCATACTTGTATTTTATTCCCCTTCTAGTAAAAATGGCTTATAGAACATTGCACCCTCTGTCAGATTTAACTTTCGTTATAATAGATTCTTGCTGTACTGTTGGGTGAAACATACATTAAAATGGTTCTATAATCATGTCAGTTCAATCATATACTCGTATGATACACAATATAATATGTATTGACCCTTTACTTGATGTGCCATTTACTCAGTTTTGGTCAAGGGACGTTTATAGCATATCGGCTTTGAATTCAGTGAACACGGATTCAATTCTTACTGGCGCCACTGGGTTACTTCGATGTGTCCTGCTAGCCTCGTTCGTCTGATGGGAACGTAAACCGGGTGGTCCTGTGTATCGGAGTCTGTCCTCCCTCCAAGCACGTTAAAGAACCATAGGTATCTAATCGGTAGTAAGCGTAGGGCAGGGTTCCTGGATGCCTATGTATCTTTCCTCCTCTCTTTCGAGCGGTTCGAAATAACCTAAACAACGTGTTGATGAGGCGTTAAACAATAATTAAATTTTAAACTGTCCCATTCCCCTAAATATGCCCTAGATCCCTCTCGCAACACCTGATTCAAATTGAATACTCTACTCGACTTATATTAAATTCTATGTCTTTCTTTTCTTTCAGTCTGCACGTCATGTGGAAGAAGACTCCATGTACACCACTGGCCAGAGTCAATGCTGAAGTTTATGTTCGCTCAATTATTTGCTTAATAAAGTATACATATGAACTAAAATATTGTCTTTATAATTATGTCTTCCACCACAAAGTGGTAGGTGAGACAGATTAGATTTGGCCTTTCCGTTCGTCTGTCACAAATCTTGTCTGCGCTCCTTGTTGGATTTTGACGACACTTTGTACAAACTCTTTATTACTTTCTCTGAAGCTAATTTCATAAAACTTCATACTTTAAATGCCTTTGGTGAAATGATAATCCCTGTTTATTTTGAAGTCAGTAGTTGAAAGGTCCGTTACCATGACCGGAAAATGAAAAGTATTGCCCACACAGTTTTTCCTCTTACCTAAAGCAAATTTCATGAAACTTCATTGTTGGACAGTGGAAAGAGGATGATCGTTTGATTTTTAGGTAAAAGGTCAAGTTCCCTGCAGACATCCACTATCCAAGGATAAGCATATGTTACAACACACATGTTATAATATTAATGGTATAATATATGAATATTTTCTTGCACAATGTTGAATCCAGTAAAACAAGTGGTTTTGTTCACCGATACTGTCGCCTGTGAACCAAACCACTTGTTGTTAAATTACAGGATTCAACAGTGTGTAAGACATATTCCGATCATCCATTTTTTTTTTAAATCATAAATTAAAAAATATATATATTAAAACAAACAAAACATGCTATTTGATGAAAACAGACGTATTCAAATTTTCAAAATAGCAATATTCGCAGAATATAGTAGATTTCAACTGCTGAAAACAAACATGTATTTTTTTTCCAGGAAATAATACTTCTATGAATATAGTATATATGTTCAGGGAAATGTTTAATATGTCTGTTTTCAAATACTACAAATCGTAACGCACCGCACATGTATATTCAGTATTTACTTTCAATATAGTAGTGAGTATGACTGCGTTCTGGGACCATATAAATATAAAAGAATAATATATATAAATATATATATATATATAACTATATATGCCCTATAAATATAAACGACCCGCACTTTTTGGATTCACGCGTACAGTGTTTCACAACACCACAAATGTGGCAAGTGCTCCATTGACACAATGTCATGTCCACGTTTATGTTATGAAATCTTCGAGTCGACACATAATCATGTTTGTTACCGACAGTAGCATGTATGTTACTCGTCAGTCATTTATTTACTTGGTTAAAGGGACACATGCCAGTCTTGCTTTCTTTAAAACTCGAGTCGCCCCCTCAGTTTTAAACAAACAGTTAAAAAGAATATACTTCTTTTTGCCTGTTAAACTTATATTAGTTTATCGCTTTTTCTGATTTCGAAAATTAACTCTGCAACGTATGTTGCCGCCATCATGATTTCATTTTCCGATATACCGTTGCAACATTGTTTGTTAAAATAAATTGGCCACTCTGACATAAACCCAAAGCATGTATAGATAAAAAAATTTGTGTAAAATACATGAACACATACATTTTAAATATATGTGTTTACATAACGAAATTATTTAATTGTTTCTGTAGCCGGTCGTCTTTCCTTAATGAATATGAATGTTGCCGTCTTTGGGTCGGACGGTCCTGTTACTTAATTAGTACTTGTCTCCGTTTATTGAAATTCTACATATATACAGAGGAGAGATGTATCTATATGATTTTGTTATTATGCTCGCTTCTAAAATGACGAAATAAATCGATTTGAATAAAAGGCGCATTCTCAGCAATACACAACGTATTGTGTGTACGGGTTGGAGTGGGGAAACCCACGGGGTTGGAGGGATACTACCGTAATGTTGCTCCCATAAATACTGTTAACATACTACATCAATAATATAACAACTACTGAACAATGCTGAAATCGATTTATCTTTATAAATGAATTCATAATTCCACAATTTTATTCCGTGCGAAGATCGATTTGGAACGTCGATTCGGCGTATTTAAACGATTACGGTGTACTTTGTTAATTTCCGGGGGAAAAAAGTACTTGCCTCCGATTTTTTTTATATTTTACATATCTACAGAGGAAAGATGTATTTACGCGTACATGCTTTTGTTTTTTTCTCTCGGTTCTAAAATGATGAAATAAATCAAATTTGATTAAAACTGCGCATTAGCAGCCTAATCAATACGGTATGGAGGGTGGTGGGGTGGAATGAGGGGCGGGGCTGCAGGGATACTACCGTAATGGTGTCCTTGAGAAAAACGGTGAACATTCTACTCTAATAATTTATGAAATACAGAACAATGTTGAAATCAATATATCTCTTAAAAAGGATTTCACAATTTCATGGTTTTATATCCCGCGTGTACATTAACTTCGAAAGGCGATTGTTCATATTTTAGCGAACACGATGTACTTTGTTAATTTTGGGGAAAAAAAAGTACTTTTTTCTGATTGACTTTAAATTTTGGGTTTTAATAGTAGACATGTCAATGAACACTTTCGTGAAAAAAAATTCATTCTCGCTGTTAAAACTTAATTTTTTTGCATTTTTTTCGGATTCAGAAAATTAGCACTGCAACATATATGTTCACAATCCTCATTTCCTTTCCCGACGTACCGTTACAATTTTGTTTGTTAAAACCTATTCTGAGCACTCCGGCATAAACCAAAAGCATGTATAGATCAGAAATTCAATCTGGAATGCATGGATACATACATTTGAAATATATGTATTGAAATAATGGAATTATTTCATTTATTGTGTACCCGGTCGCGTCTGTAAATATGTATATGCATTATGCCGTCTTTGAGTCCGTGGGTCATGTTAGTTAATTTTGGGGAAAAAAAAGTACTTGTCTCCGATTTCATTAAAAATTTGCATATGGACAGAGGAAAGATTTATCTACGCGTACATGCATTTGTTTTTATTCTCGCTTCTAAAATGACAAAATAAATCGATTTTGATTTAAAAGCGCATTTTTGGCAATTTAAACCTTAAAACAACCTAAATTCGTCCCTTTGAAAAATACCTTTAACTATTAATGGGAATTACACGAAGTGTACACCAATTCTGTTCGACCAATGTAGTTTGTGAATATTATTACTTTAACAACGATCTGTGATGGTGTTTTGTTATAATCACAGTTTATAAATAAGAGGTGAAGAAATCTGACCAGTGACAATTTTCCCGATAATGTCATTTTGTTATCGATTTTATCACGTGACCTTGTTTGATAAATATTCATACGCCATAGGGCTGGCGTTCCTACTGAAAATACAGGTACATATTCTAACACAACAATCAACCGATTGTTTACGCTATTGTGGGGGCATTATATATTATCTCGGAGGTCAAGGTAATCAGGCTGCTATGTTTATAGGCTGTTCTATTGGGCGCCCCCGTATACAAAGTTCTGCGCGGTACAATATGTTTAAATACTCTAATAGTCACGTGACAAACAATTAAGTCATTGCTTACGTCATATAGCTTGCACTGTATGACATCAAAAGTTCTCAGCTTGTTAATGTTATGTGAACTGATGCATATGATTGGTTTATATCGGGTTAGGTGCAAGGTTTTGGAGCATGGCAAGTTTGTTGTAATTAACATTTCATTAAAATTACTGTTGAGTTTGTCTTCGTGAAGTATATTTACCAAATGACGTCATGTAACGTTGCGCTTCCAGCGGATGAAATATACGCGGGGAATTAATGGAACAGCTGTATTTTATCGTACAATAACATACAGCTGTCACTCTTCGTTGTGTATATGAAAGACTGCGCAGGTCGTGTTAGAATATACATTCTTCAACACTGTAAACACCTACGTGCTAGGGCCGCCAGGGGTGTTTGATCTCCTCTTTTATCTCATGTAAAAAAATCAACAAACCCGCTGCTTTGCGCTCTATTATGCTTTCAAGGAACTCTCCAAACTAGTGCATGCTATTCAAATATTACAATGTTTGGTATTATCAGAAAGTTTAGTACAAAATATGAGCAAATAGCATAACAAATATAATACCTAGTGATTATAATATTGTCCTGATTTGAATTATATTACTACAGATACCTAACACCAATAATACAAATATTCAGAGATCTGTTGTATTTTAACGAACTATATACACTACAAAAAGCAAGTTATGTCCATCCTGAGATTGCTGACAATGTCAATTTATTCCTGCGATGTCGTAAAACACGGTATAACAAAGATTTGGAAACGGCAGAACCAATATCTAAAGTATATTCAGTTATAACCTTTTTTATTTGGTCGTCAAATAGATGAAAGCATTGAACCAGTTCATACAAAGTAGTCAGACTCTATTATGAAAACTCATTCTCGTTCGCATGGAAGTTTTATCCTTAATGTCAAATCACAACGATAATGACTTTACAAGACTTTCAGAATTTTCATTAAAAGTGTCGGAAACTATTAACAGAGATTGGCACGTTTCTTGCACAATATAAAGGTCCCAATAGAAACATAAAATGCCAGCACATACTGCAGAGTAATAAATTGATTTTAACATTTGCATATTTACTTAGACTTTAGGGAATGCATGTACACTGAACATTTATTTGATACAAAGCTTGCTATCCTGAAAAAAGCACTTGCTGTGTAGTTTTGGATCTGAAGGTTTATCAAGGTTTCATTATGTATAAATACACCAGCATTTCTATAATATTATGACCACCAACACTGCCCGAACACTATCACTCAAAACACAGACATATATAGATACACAATTTGTAATACAATTAATAATTAATACTCTGGGGAGTTTCATGTTTGTTGAATACATGAATACCAATGTTTGGTTATCTAAACGTCGAACATGAAATGCAGTGTTCACAGAACAGGGATAGTGCCTTGGAATTATCAGTAGTAAAAACCAAACCATTTTCTAGGGTGCACTAAATCTCATTCTTACCCTATTTCCATCCCAATAAAACGAGACGGTGTAAATAAAGAAATCCAGTCTTTAATGGGCAGCATTAATAGTAGTTTCGGCCAGCTAGACCGTATCATGCATATGTCTTACTTGCAGATATCGGTCTGGGTAGATTAGGCCAATTAAGGCCAATTAAGGCGCCCACTAGCGATTAGTCCAAATTATTCGCGCGTTTTTTCACTTGCATAAAGTTGACGTTTTGCGTGACGTCATGTTGTAAATAAACGTACAACGTCAATTGTTGATGCACCTGTTACTATTTTTGACGTCACATGCTGCTTCTCAAAAGCTGAAAGTAAGAAATGATTATGAAATTAATTTAGAAATAAGTGTTTTGAAAGTCTCGTTGAATCTCTCAAAATCTCACAAAAATCGCCCAAAATGAGAAGGCGATTTTAAACGTTGTAGTTTCCACAGGCCCTGGTTCTGGATCCGTGCAGCATTGCGTAACGAAGAAATCAGAAGCCGGCCGGGAGACCGAGGCTACATTAACAGGCAATATAGGAATGATACAATCTGATAATTTATATATAAATATACCCAGTTGTAAAAGAAACTGGACACTTTGAACATTTTACTTTACACCCTATCCTCTATATCAAGCGACAACCCCTTAATGATTCGACCTATTGAAAAACAAATAACAACATGATAATGGCAATGGAATGATAAACACTTTGGTACCAAACATGGCATATTCAAATGGAGTTTGTCAATTTAATTCTAAAAAGCTTTTATTGCACAGTGGCGTTGCTTGTGCAGTGTGGCGGCAGTAAAGCGTCTCCCCGCGCTTTGAATCAGTACTGTTATTCATTCGATCTTTGGAGATCGCTGAGCCCGATACTTATATTTAGTTTTTCAATTCCATTGGTTTTCTTACTTAATTTTCGATTCGGTGGTTCCACTTCTCCGGCAGATAAAAGGCTCTGGTAATGTTTCACCACTCATAGGATATGTTGTCTGCTTTTTCCTTTAAATTCCAACTAAATTCCTTTTTGTTTATTTCTCTCTTCGGGGCATACAATTTTATTAGATCCTGTGACCATACGCCGGTGGATATAGGGGACGAAATAAAGATACAAATATTGGTATATTCACCGCCATATGCTTGCCATCTTCGGGATGGTTAAACATTTATGTACTGTTGATTTTTATGAATATTGAATTCTGCTCAACCCGGAGCTAGGCGTGAGCGATAGCTAGCATATTTAACTACCGCTCATGAACAGTCTCAATCAAACCGAGACTGCAATATTTCGTTTGTGTCGTGCTCGGCCGTTTCCAAAGGTCCATTATAGTACTCTTTTTTTATACAATTAAATCTAAAAAAAAACACCTCAGTGTCCGCTTTCTTTTGCAACAGAGTATATAAAAAAGCCCAGACTGCCACAAGTAAGTACTAATTGACTTAGCAGAAATTGAGAAGTCAGAGAAACACGCGAATAAACCATTCAGGTCACGACAAGGCAAGAATGAAGACAAACATCAAACTGTACCATCCCTTACAGGATTTATCTAGACGTCATCATACGGTCCACAATTTGTCGGGCCAACACCTAATCAAAGAAAAAACAAAGTGGCGATACGGTTAGTATAGCTTTGGTCACTCCATCGATGTTGATGGAGCTATTCCCTGGGAGACAAGATGTGCTTTTGCACATGATAAAAGTTTGCTAATATCAGGAGCAGATTGAAGACGACAGAGGATAAATGACATGGAACTATCTCGTTAAAAATGAAATCATGGGCTTACTATTATGACTGAGACGAGGGTACCTCTTTGACAACCGTCGAGTGCAGCCCCTGATTACCTCTGCTAACAAACCACCTGAGTACGTTTAAAGCTGTACAGTCCCTATTTTAACTGGTAATAACTCATAAATATGAATGAGTCACGTGTGAAGTAGTTTCAAATCGACGAACATCCCAAAAGTCGGTATATAAGCAGAAATTGATGTGTAAAATTTCACATTTTTATTTAGCCTCCGTACAGGTAACATCGATAAATATACGGCTCCAGAATATATGTGATAAAAAATAGATGCACGGAACGGGATTTGAACCACAGTCTTCCACTTGTAAGTTTTGAAAGATGTACGCTGAACAACTAGACCACGGCTATTTATTGGTATGTTGTAGCATTTTTAACACTAAATAGGCATTACGTAATAACAAGAGCGCGCACACAAACTCATCAAGCGCTAAATAACAAGTCGAGATATGGTTGTTTTGAGGCCAAATATTAGTTTAATATTGATAACATACAGTATTACACCAGGCAATGTTAATTTACACGTGCGACAAGATGGATCAATAAATATATGGTCTATATTTATTGATCCATCTTGAGGTGCGTTCAAAAAGTTATTTTTCCTCATAATAAATGGTAGTTAGTGTACTATTTTCTCAAGTAGCGTTATAGTTCAGTGGATAGAGTACCGGACTTGAAATCCGAAGACCATGTGTTCGAGTCCCACTTTTTTATGACTACCAATACAAACACCTCTGTTTGTGTCTGACCATTTAATTCATGGAATTATTTTATTGATTAAATCTATCATAAAACCAGTCTATAACCCTTACCCCCATACTAATTTAGACCGATTTTGGCATTGTGGAATATTGGATTTTGCAATCAAGTTATAGAACTGCATTGCATACAAGGAGCTACGCCGGTGTTATTAAAAATGTTTTGTCCAAAAACATTTAATTATTTTCGAACATTTACTCATTACTGTTTGAGATTTACAAACAACGTGACGTAATAGACATCCTATGCATTTTCCGCGAAATATGGGTATGCAAATACTATTGTGTTGTATTTAAATGTCGGACTTGAGGAGAAATAAGCTTATTGCCACTACGACCAATGTACACTCGAATCAGATCTCGCACAGAGGTGTTTGTATTGGTAGTCATAAATCGCCGCACCGTCCATTGGAATCCCAGTACGGGCTTACAAGATACAAACAGCTAGAATCGCCCCTGAATAATTCGTATTTACCTTTTAGATTTATAAACAAGAAATGTCACTGTAAGTGATGAATGCCCCCGAAAAAACATTTTTGGAGGGGGTGTAAAAAAAAAAGGAGGGTGGGGGGTGGTAATGTTGGCGGGGGCAGGAGGGAATATCGGAAACGAAAAAAATAAATAAATGTAGGATGGGTGTATGGGTTGGTGACCCTTTGGGTGGGGCCAAAAAAAATTATATGTATAATATATATTATATTGAGGAAAATACCAAAAAAGAGAGGTGGCGGCATGGGGTGGTGTGATCTTAACCTTGAAGGTACTGACCTGAATTTTGCGCACAACACGTCGTCTTGATGTGGTGAACACTTGTTCCAGGTTATATGAAAATCCTTTACTGGATGACAAAGTTATAGATCGGACAGACTTACATGACTTAAAATCAAATATTGGGCCATATGGCATGATTTGACATCTAAGTGTGACCTTGGCCTTGGAGCTAATATGTTACAAAAAGCAGAAATACTAACCATTAACTTCTAATAATTTCGCCCATCTGACTTCTCTGCAACCATCTGACTTCGCTGCAGCCGGTTGATCAGTGTGATGTAATAAAATCCACTATTTACAAGCACAGCAGCATCACAGAGACGTCTTCTATAATCACAAAACAAATGGCGAAATTATACAGGAGCAACAAGTTTAATTCTCACTATCGATTATTGCAGATTAACTGAATATTGATTTGATACAAAGCTAGCTATCCTGAAAAAAAGCACTTGCTGTGTAGTTTTGGATCTGAAGGTTTATCAAGGTTTTATTTTGTAAAAATACACCCGTATTTCTATAATATTATGACCACCAACACAGCCCGAACACTATCATTCAAAACACATACATATATAGATACACAATTTGTAACACAATTAATAATTAATACTCTGGCGAGTTTTATGTTTGTGGAATACATGAATACCAATGTTTGGTTATCTAAACGTCGAACATGAAATGCAGTGTTCACAGAACAGGGGTACTGCCTTGGAATGATCAGTAGTAAAAACCAAACCATTTTCTAGGGTGCACTAAATCTCACTCTTACCCTATTTCCATCCCAATAAAACGGGACGGTTTAAATAAAGAAATCCAGTCTTTGATGTGCAACATTAACAGTAGTCTCGGCCAGCTAGACCGTATCATGCAAATGTCTTACTTGCAGATATCGGTCTGGGCAGATTAGGCCAATTAAAGCGCCCACTAGCGATTATTCCAATTTATTCGCGCGTTTTTTCACGTGCATAAAGTTGACGTTTTGCGTGACGTCATGTTGTAAATAAACGTACAGCGTCAATTGTTGATGCACCTGTTTCTATTTATTGTTGATGCACCTGTTACTATTTTTGACGTCACTGTTGATTTTTATGAATATTGAGTTCTGCTCAACCCGGAGCTAGAGGGCGTGAGCGGTATCTAGCATATTTCACTACCGCTCATGAACAGTCTCAATCAAACCGAGACTGCAATATTTCGTATGCGTCGTGCTCGGCCGTTTCCAAAGGTACTCTTTTTTATACAATTAAATCTAAAAAAAAATCAATGTCCGCTTTCTTTTGCAACAGAGTATATAAAAAGCCCAGACTGCCACAAGTAAGTATTAATTGACTTAGCAGAAATTGACTTAGCAGAAGTCAGAGAAACACGCGAATAAACCATTAAGGTGACAAGGCAAAAATGACGACACACATCAAACTGTACCATCCCTTACAGGATGTATCTAGACGTCATCATACGGTCCACAATTTGTCTAATCAAAGAAAAAACATAGTGGCGATACGGTTAGTATAGCTTTGGTCACTCCATAGGCAGAAACCGATG